>JANIJG010010030.1:0-47801 GCA_024611175.1 Megaceryle torquata | reverse complement strand
CCCTGGGATAGGATGAGGGGCAATGGTCACAAACTGGAACCCAGGAAGTTCCACCTCAACAGGAGGAAAAACTTCTTTCCTGTGAGGGTGATGGAACCCTGGACCAGGCTGCCCAGAGAGGTGGTGGAGTCTCCTGCTCTGGAGACTTTCCAAACCCACCTGGATGTGTTCCTGTGTGGGCTGCCCTGGGTGACCCTGCTCTGGCAAGGGGGTTGGACTCGATGATCTCCAGAGGTCCCTTCCAACCTCTACCATTCTATGATTCTATGATGAAACTTTTCTGCTCTGTAATGAATGAGGATGATGGAAATTGCCATCCAGATTCAAATCATCAGTCCCTTTGATGTAAGAGCCTGCCTCTAGCAGACCCCAGTTATACCTGCCTCAAAAATTCTGTGCTACACAATTATAGTGTTAGTGTCTTAAAGAAACATTTCTAGCTTCACTAGTTAGCAGTTGGTTAATCTCCTAAAGAAACAGTTTTGTCAAAACCAGACCTTATTTTGTAAAAGTCAGACCTAAAATAAAATAATAACCACCTTAACATTTTTTCAAGCTCATTTCTCTACACAACACACACGCACATATTTCCGTGAACAAAATATATATCTCCCTGAGTAATACTCCCCTGCTGGAATTTCCCTTTCACTCTTCTCAGTTGATACAATCACCAAAGATATCCCAAACTCACCTGTCATTTTTTTAGTGTACCACTACTGGAAGTCACCAGGAGCTCTAAAGAGTCATTGAGTAGATCTGGAGCCTTCACCTTAGCTTTTTTCCAGCAAATTCTGGCAGTTTAGCTCAAAATGCTATGAAGCTGCAACTAACCAAATTGTCTGGATGTGGCACTGAAGCAGATAAGGAGCACGACTCTTGTTGGGGAGACTTCCCAGGTGAAGAGCATGCTGACTGTAAGAATAACACCTCAAAATGCTGCAGCTAGTTCCAGAACAGGTCAACTAATTCTCAAGTGTGTGCTTCTTGTAACTACATTTATCTTGACAGATCTATAATCACGCTTTCAAACCAGGAAAAGGCTAGGAAATTTATCCTTCTCTCTTCCAGATTTATTCAGGTGGTGAATTCAGTATTGTATCTGATTCTACTACCATATTCAGCAAGAAGCTTCATATAATTTAGCTAGTAACTAAGGAATTGATCAGTGTGAGTAAAGACAGCAGAACTGAGATGAAGGTAGAGACAAGGCAAGCTATTCAGCTTCTAAAATAATCTGTATGCAGAGCAAAGGTCTTCATCCCTTCTTTGCATTGTACAAAAATAAAATTCATAAAAGGGCACACGTTAATTTTATTCCAGCACACAAAAACTTATGTGCTTAAACTGGTATATGACAGAAAATCATCATTCTTTCTGGCAGAGCTCCACTCTGAAATAAAGCAGGAGATCCCAGGCTTGTCTTTGATGAATCTAGTTGCTAGGCTTTGTATTTTCTGTCTTTCTAAATAGAGCCTCTTTATCCCCTCGTGTTAGACACTTATGACATCGTTTTTTCCAGTTTATAGTTTAAGAATGGTGAGAACTAGCAGAGCTTTAGGGCAGGACAGATAACCCCTTCACAAATTGTTCCCAGCAGCTTGGGAATAGATGCAAAACCAGGGTTTGTGTCATGGAAGGAATTGAAGAGTGCTCTGCTTTATTGCACAAGCTGGCAGGGTATGAATGACTTGAAGGTCCTCAGCTGGAAAGGGAGCCTGGCCACTGGAGTACCAGTTGTCCCCCGGCAGAATGGGATCACCCAGGAGCACTACAGACTTGGGGCAGGCTGCAGCAGGGAGGGAGCTCTTGACCCCTGAGGAAAAAACTAATATCAGAACCACTGGAAGATACACAATGGTTTTCATGGCCCTTTTTGCCACACTGTGGAGAAATAAGAAGACACTGTGGCCATCCACTGCCTCCATGTATCTCTAAGAAACACAGCCGTATTAATTGACCAGTGTGGCAAACCCTTCATTAACACAGCACTTTTTAAATAACATTTTTTAATTGACTTTCCCCCTGCTCCTTTCTGAAGGTGATCTTTCTGGAACAGCAAAACACCCAGGGTCACACTCCAGTGAGCCCCATCCACCTCGCCAGCCTGCCAACTCTGCAGCTATATGCGCTTCATCTCCGGGACGACGGTGTGACTTTTGGAGGCTCCATGCCTCATTTAGCCCTGGTAATGGCCTAATTGGGTTGGAAAAATGCAGGAGCAGGAGCGTGATAAAAAAACCAGCTTTGCTCTGCTTATTTAAGCAAGTGGAAAAAGGAAAAGAAAAGAAAAAAACCACAATCAAACTCACATTTTCTACCTTGACTAGATACTTCTGTGTGTATCTTTGGTTATAACGGGGCATTATGCTGACTGGTTTTGCTACTGTCAGGATTAATGTGGCAAATGAGCAGATGCCAGGAGAGGGCCAGATTTGGATGTGCATTTCATTTCCAGTAACGTTTTTCACAGGAGTCAGCCCCTGGTCTACAGGGCTTCACTCCATCCCCTCCTGGTTCTTGTCAGGGACAGAGTTAATGGGCGCTTTCGTTATCTACATGGGAGGGGAAAGGCGAGTGATCAGAGTCCCTGTTCCAGGCACAGGATTAGAAGCAGCTTGTGCCATTAACCAAATGTTCATTCACCGTTTCTTAGCCACACTTTGCCCTCTCCTGGGAAGAATTTTGCTCCCTACCAAAGGAAAACCATCCTGCCCTGTCTTGAGCTATTCCTGTTAATTTCTTCCTGGTAGCCTATAAAGCCCTCAAAGAAAGAAATGCCACCTCTGCCCTCAGGAAATCTCAGAAAAAGAACTAGAGGGAGGAAAGACAGACCATTTTAATGTATCAAAAAGTGAGCAGCCTCTTCATTCAGGGATCTCTTCTCCAGCAACGACACAAGTGCAAGACAAGGGGATGAGCCAGATTCCCCTTACCAAAAGATAAACCCAGAGTGTATGTCATGGTGGAGAGGGCAGCCTTCCCTTCTGATGGTGTTTTTTTCATGTGCTTTCATCATTCCCAGCAAGACCTCAGGTATTTAACTGAGTTTTTTTCTCCCTTTTCTCTCTGAGAAGGAGCTCTATAATATCTCAGTGTGGGGCCTCCTTAAGCTGGATCAGGACAGGTCATACAGTATTAAAGTTACTGAAGTGAGCATCCTTGCCACTGTGTAAAGGACAACCTGTATCTGTTATAGCTCTCTGCTTTGGGCACTGGTACAAAATACACTATCCTGTGCTTTGTTCAGTCTAGAACTAAAACTTCCAAGCTGATAAAACTTCCAGGGGACCCTGCTGTAAATCAGAACACGTCTTCATTAGTGACATTTTAAGAATCTTACTGGGGTTTTGGCACTCTTATTTACAGCACAGCCCTATAAACTTTTCCACTAGTACAACAGCATGAAGCAAGCGCAAGCAGCTAGTGGGAGGGAAAAAAAAAGTAGAAAATCCAGTATTTTCAGGCTACCCCTCATGATTCCTTTGGGACTGTCACTGGAATTGTTCCTAATTACTTCACACACATTCCTTGCTTCCTTCTTATTACAATTTCCTTGCTAAGTTGAAACAAAATGTGTCATGTAGGATGTGCTCCTGGAAAGAGTATGTGCTGTACCTCTGAAATGGCCAGGAACAAAATGATGGTTCAGTTTCCCAGGGCTCTAGCAGTAACATAAAATTTTCCCTGTGGAATTTCAAACAGGTCAGGTGCAGACCTGTATTCTGATGGACTAGAACTTTTAAGTGCTTGCCTCCAACTGGCAATTGCCTAGGTACCAACACTGGTGATGTGGTTCCAATTACAATATGGAAGCAGAATGTGGCATCAACCAGTAAGAGGGGAATGGTTGCACAGTCTAGTCTTGGAGCTTTCTTAAACTTTGAAAGTTCAGTCCAATTGACTGGCACTGGAAAATCAAACAGGAAACATAAAGTGTTAAGCCTATACAGTCATAGGCCAAACCCACACTTGTAAGCACAAAAAATATGTATACTAAACCCAGAAGCTGTCTGGGATAAAAGATGTCAATAAAACATACTAAAAATCACTTATTTGCAGCATGGAAGGGGAATGGTAAAGCTAATAACAATTTCTAAGATACAATATTCAAGGAGCTTTTAAGGAAAGTTAATAAAATCAAGGAAGTACTAATTGTTAACAGAGGTAAAGAGGCAAAAAAGATATTTTAATAAACAGTAGTGTGCTCGAGACTGGCCATCAGCCCATTGTTAGAAGTGAGTGATAGAACTGTAAATGACAATCCAAAAGAGGCGGAAATATCCAATAAACATTTTGTCCTTTGCACATCGTTTTGTCCTTGTAATGAAGCTGGAGAATGTATCATCCCATATTACGTCAGCACAACAAAATTCACTGTAGGTAATAAAAGGAGATGTGAGATGAGATCTGCTAAAATTAAATGTTTTCAAATCAACAGGCCTGGAGTCTTACATAAACTCAATGAGGAGTTCTCCGAATCACTAGTGTTGATATTGAACAACTCATGGAAAAATGGGAAAATTCCAAAGGGTCAGAGAACTGCAAGTATATCTACGTATTAAACAAATACTAAAGAAGGAAGGCCCAGGAAATTGTAGGCACCATACCCCAATATCAGCTTGGATATAATAATGAAATCACTTAAGGCAGCATTGTTTTTAAAAATCAATTAGGGTAAAATACAATCTGAACCATCTTGTCAAAAATCCCTCCCTGTTCTTTTTATGAGAAGCTGACTTGGTAAAGGCAACTGTACAGAGTGCAACATGGACATCTCCAAGGCAGATGACTGTAAAAATTTAAAAGTTGTAATTAATAGAGAGATTCAAAACTCATTTCAGGATAGAGCTCTAAAGTGGTGTTAAAGGGACAGTATTAATGAGTCAAGTCATTGCTAAAGAGAAATCAAGTGCATTTCTGAACATATTTTTTAATCATTCCTCTGGAGAGTAAACCAAAACTGTGTTTGTTAAAAACTGAGAAGAACTGAAAAGCTAGAAGAGGACAGTTTTAGTGTGTAAATGATTGCTAATGTTAGAACATACAAAGCTACAACTCTCCCAGAGAGACCACTATTTTTCTGTATTGTGCTCAACATGCTCATCTTTCTGGTAGCTCTGCATTGAGATGAGCTCTATAATCAAATCTCATGTTTCAAGGCTTCTGTTGACAGCCTTCAGGAGGGAGAGGACAGTTCTTTTTTCCAATGCCCAATTTACCCGCACACTCCAGGACGCTTGAGGGAAGACAAAGCTTCACTGATTGGCAGAAGCTGGACTGGGACTCTGGAAAAGCTGCACCAGTGTCCAGCTAGGACACAAAGGATCTTTTTTTTTTTTTCTGAAGTGTGCATGTTGGTCTATCTTGCTCACATGCTGAGGGTCAAATTTAAAGTCAGATATGGAATTAGGAAGGAATTTTCCATCCCACGAAGACTGGCAAGAATCCCAATTGCAGCTAACTCACTGTTTTCTCTTCTTATCTCCCTAGACTCACACAGGGAGATGCAAACAACAAACTTAAACGCAGAGATTTCACCGATTTACAAGATCTTAAAACAATAAGACCTACTTCTTCAGGGGAGGAAATCACTGCATGACTTGAAGAGGCTCATTTCTTCTTAGTAATCATGGGGCAAAAGACACTCACAGTATTTGGGTAAATGAAGGGCATACGTGAGTTTGCACGTCTTGTGACAGCTTTACTTCAAGCTCCTCAGAGCATAATGCAAGTCTCTGGGCATAACAAAAGCCAGCATGCGTATAACATCTTGCTACAGATGTGTCACTGTCATGAAATAAGAATGATGTGACACTGAATCCTGCTACAGTTTATCTAAATTTTGGTTGTTAAGAAATTTACTCCCTTATGGGACATTTCTGCTATTCAGGCAGTCCTCCTAAGAGTATCAAAAAAAACCTGACCAGAAAACCAGCTAAAGAAAGTAGCCACTGCTTTTAAGTGTTGTAACTACTTCTGGTGTTGACATATCAACTTACTGACAAGGGAATTGTTTCCTATAGTGTCAGCACAGTAGAAGTTGAAGTCTAGGTCACATGTATACTTGTGGCGAGCATAAACAAAAAACCCTCATAAATTCCAGATACAGAGTCCTTTTCCTGTGGGTGATACTGTAGCGAAGCAGAACAAGCCTGGCTTGATGTTCAGATAGCTGGCTAAACCTGCAGTGTTAGCAATGGTGTGATGCTTTGTTTTGACTTACAAACTGACTAGAGCAAAGACAAAGCTTCAAAAGGAGAATAAATATAGATGAGCAAGAGGTCATTTCATTGATAGCTCACTTTTATGAGAGCTACCCACACATACAAGGGGAAGTGCAAACACTGCACATGAAAGTTCATTCTCAAACCCTCCAGAGGCTCCTCTCACTAAAGTGATATCCTATTTTCTCCTGTTTTTCACTGTACAGATTCAATACTCAAATGCCCGAGTCTACCAGATCTGTAGCCAGCTAAGAGAGCTAATATTGTACAAACTGAAAGGGAAAGCTCTTAAAATTAATCTGTCAATGGAAAAGAAATGGTCATATTATCTCCCTTCCCACTCTTGAAATGACAGACCTAAGGTGTACCACCAAAATGCACTTGAGCTAATCTGAATTTCTGTAAACCAGAAAACTATGAAAATACCAGACGGGCAGTGAAAAAGTACCACCACAACAGCCAAGGCAACAAACATTTAGAAAGTGACTGAGAGCAGCAAATCTTAATCAAATTGTTCTTTTTTTTGTTTGTTTGTTATTTTATTGGATTATGTCTGCTAACATTGTTAAAGAGTCTTGCTAAAGACTCAGCTCAATCAGCTTTTCAAATTATAAAATGTCAAGGCAGACTGCTCCTAAACTTTCAGACGAGAGCATATTTGTCTCTCTTGCTATTTACAAAGTTGAAGAAAACAATTTCAAAGAAACAAAACACGCCCCTATTAGGCCTTCTGCAAGGAATCAAGGAGAGCACAAAACTAACATTAGCATTTATAACCTCTCTCTCTCAACAAAAACACTGCTAAGAAAACAGTAGTAGGAGGTACACCAGTAAACAACTACATCAGTAAGATTTAAAGTGCTTGCTGTATGTGCCTTATTTCTTGCCAGCTTCCTTTCTTGCTCAGTCATTTAATTCTTTTGCCATATTGAATGCAGAGAAAGAAATCTCTGCTTCCCCAGACAGTAAATAGATAACGATTAGGTTTGACCCCTTCTGTGGAGGACAGAAGATGTTGAGACTGAGTCATTATTCTTCTGAAAAATAACAGTATATTATTAAATATAAAATTATGATAATGGTACTGCATACTCCTCTCATAGCTTCTCTCCAAGGATGCAAGACCTCCTAACAAACATTAAATTAAGCCTTGCCACCACATTTGTGGAAGACAAATGTTCACTAGAATTTGAAAGTGGGAGAATGAACAGCTTATGCTTATACACATAGTTTCTTCTTTTTTTTAAAAAAAAAAAGCTTTTATTGTTTTATTTGTAAATATTTATTTAATTTCCCAAAAGTAAAATTGGGAAAAGTATACTATTTAATACAATCCTCTTTCCACCCCTTCAGCTCTTTAAAGCCTTAAAACATCAAGCCTGTAAATTCAATTTCTGTGTCTGGAGGCTCAGCACTAATAGCTCTGTCTGGAACATTAGTGTCAAGGGACAGTAAATGTCTATAGAGTTTAGACAAAGCCAGCAAAGGGCTTTCTGGAGAGACAGAAAAGATTTCTATTATTTATTCTAGAGAGAGATTAGTAAAATGGGAGCATTAGAAGAGCACGTTATTATCAGCAGCCCATTAACAGCACCAAAATTTATATACAGACATGGAAAAAAAAATTGAACCAGAGCTCTCTATAACTTGCCTGGGTTCTCTCACCCACAGAAATCATTGCTGGTTATTTCAGAACAAGACACACTGAGCCTGGATAATTAACCTCCCACCTCAGGTCACACCTTCATCTCCAACAGTTATAAACCGAGGCAAAAGGACTTCATATTTCTACCAGTAAGTGTCATCGTTAGCAATGAATATTCTTACTGTCATGACTATTCATTATTACTTTTTTAAAAGTCATTTTTTTGCAATGGGCTAGTAAATTTTCTACGGGCTCAAATTTTCCACTGACAAGGCACACATATCCAGGGTGGTTTTAGAAACCCATTCTGATTTTCTATCTATCCTGACTGAAGGACAGAGTTGAGTTAAGTGTCCCCAAACATATTATTGCGTACACGGTAAGACCATCGGGAAGAGACAATACTCAAACTGTACTTAGGAGGCAAAAAATGAGGAACTCTCTGCTGAAATCCAGAAAGCCAAGTTCAATTGTTCCTTTTCTTTTTTCAAAGGTGAGCCAATTGTCCTTACCATGTGTGTTCTGTCATCATGTCAGGAACTACGAATCAGACACCGTCACTGTTCTCATTTATATAATTGGTGATTCATATTTCTGAATTTATAAACATATGTTTATATTTAGGTATTTTATGTGTTTAGAATCACATAAACTCAGCAGTGTATCTTTGTGTGCTTGCCAATCTGTTTTTCCTGACTTTGGCCTTGATAATAAAACTGTCAACTATGCTGTGTCTTCTGGGATCTAGCCATGTTGAATAAGTTTGCATCATGTCTGCCCAGTAAAAATAAGCAAAGTAGTCTTTACCTGAAGCTTTAAATAAACACCATTTTTTAGGAAAAAAAAAAAAAAAAAAAAAAAAAAATCTCATTTGCAAGGACATGAGTTCCAAACCAGTATTGTTACACAGGTCTGCTACCTTAAGAAGTTCCAGCCTTGAGACAGGCATCTGTTTAAGCACCATTTACTGCTAATGCATTTGACACATGTTGAGATGCATCAATCACTGTAGTTAGTTCAGCTTTCCCTAAGCCAGTGTCCTATATAGATCTCTAAATATATAGAGACCTATAAATATAGACCTATTTCTGACAGACATACAGCAAATACACTGATGAAAGAAGACAGCTACAGTGATTGATAATGGTTGGGAATTATGACATTACCAACTGAAAAGTGAGAACTGGAGATTCAGAAAGAGAGAACAGATTGGACTACAGTTTAATCAAAGAAATACTAATAGGTTATGACACACCACAGTCACTTGCCATTTCAACTGGCACTCCAGACTTTGGTCCTCAGACTTGGAAACTGAAGCCCAGAAAGAGCTAGGTGCTTAGAGACATAGGAAAATCCCAAAAGACTACTAATTTAATGTTTAGGTATTGATTAAGTCTAAAAATCTGACTCTTGAGAACCTAAGTGGTGCTGGAAAGCAGCAGGATTTGGCTCATGCCTGTCCAAGAAGTATTTGTTTACCACGTAGGTGTCATTTCAAAACCTCGTCAGCCACCCCTGTAACGAAGCTATGTCAAAAAAAGTTCCCCCATGTAGTGAATGGTGTCAGAATTTAAGATTTTTTTTCCATTCCACATCAGAAGAACTACAAGACCTTTCACAATTTTAAAACAGAAATGTCAGAAACGTTGATCAGGAACACCAGTGCCACTGGTGATGTGGGCCCTTGTCTGCAACTGACAACTTATGGAGCCTAACCAGGTCTACCTGTTTCTGATCTGGCTGAAAGACATGAAAGAACTGGGCCACTCTACATACCAAGTGAGCCATCTGCATATCATATTATGGTCATTCAGTTACAAAATGGGTCTTCCTCTTTTTCACCCCAAATCTGTATTGTGTATTTGAAACAGAAACTTTCCCAATGCAACTTTTATATGCTTCCATGACTTCACTTACATAACTTCACTTTCTGTCAATTCCTACCCTAAATTCTCCTTCAGAGCATTATCATCCAACACATTCTCAGTCTCCCTCTTCCCTACTCACACAGAACTGCAAGAACCCACTGTTTTCCCTGTGAACGTACCCGCACACAGCGACAGAATCCCAGCTCAGGTCTTGGAATAACTTAGGCTGAAGAGGACATCTCTCACCTGCAGAGCATGAACCTTCAAAAATGCACTGCCCCTGGTCAGACCACACAAGAGGATTGAATCGAATTTACCAGTGTGGGGAAAGTGTGACAACAGGACATTTAGGGGCAGTGTGAGGAAAAATGCACAGTACCAGAAGCCAAAAGGTGGATTAAAAGAGGACACAACTTTGATCAAAGGTTCAAGTTCTATTATCATTTATGAGTGCAGAAGAGTTTTTCAGACAAATACCATTTGAGAGAGTTTATTTCTGTTGATATGATGTGACCTTAAAAGGATCCAATGGCTATGTATGGGCTTTCTAATTTCTAAAATAATAATTTAAGACTATGGAATAATGAACAATACATGAAGAACTACAAAGGGAATTCATTCTTGATACAAATTTCTCATCAAATATTAAAATCTGTGTAAAGTTAATTAAAGTTTCAGAACCTGCTATCAATTTCATCTATATTCAATTTGTAATTATCTCATTAGTTATGCGTGATTATATCATCCTGTAACCAGGAGCTTTTCCTCAAATCACAGCTGAACATGAATGATTATTTTGCTATTTTGCCTAAATGAACTGAAAAAACTTCAGTCATGTTGGCACACAAACTAGAAGTGAGCTAAAGAATTGACTAGCTCATCTCCACAGCATGAGCACAAATTTGTACTGCTCTCTTCATCCATTTTTTCTTTTTTTGTCTCAGTATAGAATGAATGAGATACCTTTTGATAGCTGAGATTCGCATTATCATGCAATCTTTATTTACACCATCATACAGTATTCCTAGAATAATATCATGTAGACAGTTGCTAGTGTAATTTTATATGTATCAATGTAGAGACTTGGAATATGCAGAATATTTCTGAAGAAATGGTCCAAGAAAATTGTGTAATAAAGATAGTTCATTTAGCAATCTGCAGAGGAACCACAAGATCCCTTCTGTTTCTTCAGGCATTTAGGAAATCTAGCAGTATAGTGAGTAAGAGTTGGGATAAGGTTTGATATTTGATATAGTTATGGATTTTTTTCAGAGTAAGGACATTTGTATAATTTTAGATATAATTATTACTCTAAACCATTGCCCTGTAAGCATGCGCAGTGTTAAACAGATGTCTGGACTGTGGTGGGCTTTACAAGCCAAATAAGCAGTGGAAGAGGGGATTGGGTTTTTTTTGCATCTAAGATTCCATGCAGATAAAGATTTTATTACTTTATTAATAAAAAAAATAAAGATAGCAGAAAGCAATTAATCTAGGCATTTATTACAACCCATAGCTTAAAACATTTGACTGAGAAGGGACTATGTGCTGCAACAAACAATTACACATGAGTAAATGTTGCTGTACAAGTCATGCCCAGATTCTCCAAGCTGTTCTTGGCATAAGACCAGAGAAGGTGTAACAGAAATAGCTTTATGCCATCTCTGCAGCTGCCCAAATCCAGTAACAAACAGGGAGGCCACCCCCAGCAGCTACAGGATAGCTCTGAATGTCACCCACTTGCCTGCAGTTCTAAAAGAGTTTTGGTAATTGAGGATCACTGGGAGAAGGTGAACTTTAATTCCCCTTGGTATTTTCTTGAGGTGTGGGTAACATTAAAGGAGCTGGCCAGTACTGAGGGGATAGGTCTCTGAATTTTAGAAACATCTCAGTTTAAAATCTGTACTCCATGAACTCTTTGGATTAAACAATGCCACAAAATTAACATGAGAGCACCTACATTTAAACTGGGCAAAGTATAGAGCAAAGCAGAGAGATCACAGAGGTCCCTATGTTCATCTTCAATTTCAATCAGTCCACAGTATTGAAAAGAAAAGATTAGAGCCGTGAGTTATCTAAACCCACTGCCAGCTGTATCAGTGAACCTGTGTTCCCTTAATTAACAGGCATAGATCTCATAATCCCCTCTCCCCAACAGGATGTGAACTCTTGCTCACCTAAAATACTTCATTTAGGAGGAAATGTGCATTGTTTAGGTACGCACCAGCACTGCTGCGTTACACGTTTAACTAAGAATTATGACTCCTTTTTCCTTCCTAGCTCTTGTTCCTGTAATGTTCCCTAAATAATTTTTATAGTTGCTTTGCTTCTGAAGAAGGTGGCACAATATTAATGTAAACATCATAGAGATACTGGCAGCTACAGGCTAAAGTCAGAGACAGACTATCAAAAGCAGAAAAAAAAAAAAAAAAGAGACATTTAAAAGCATAAATCCCAGTGAGAAACAAAATAATTCAGGCTTTTAAATGTTTTATATGCTCATCGAAAATTCCCCCCTTTCATCTCTAGGCCTGGAAATCAGATAATTTTCCAACTTGAATGCAAGTTGCCATCTAACCCATATTTAGATCAATATCATGAAGTATAATATGAACGTAAGTACCCAACAATAGAAATCTGAACCTGAAAATTACAGTTGTGCATTTTTTTCTATTTTGATAATCCTTGATACAAAATGGGAACCCATTATGCTGTAATTAGACATTTTTAAAAGCTCTTTTAGATCTTTGGATGAAAGACAGTACCGGATGCCAAGCTGTTGTCAGTTGTTTTTACTGTGGAATTGGATATTCAAATCCTGGCACAATGAAGCCAACCTCTCTTCTTTCTGTGCTCTGATTTACTACAGGCAGAGCTTTCAAACAAGTCCATATAATGTAGGGCTGTTTCCAAAAGTGCCTATAAAACCAAAATCTTAATACTCCATGTGTGTTGCAAGTATATTCTTTATAATTTACAAGACATTATTGTTTTTAATGGCCATCCCTCCAAACTTACCTAACAGTTTGCAAATTACCAACAGCAACAGAAAGTAGTCAGAAAAACCTGCACCCTCATTGTCACCTACACCCTTCTGTACCCCCCCCCCCAGTTTGTTGGCACAACTGTCAGCAATCCTCAATTCCATGTCAATAATTCTCCAGGTGACCCACACGAAGAGAGGGGATACAAACTGTGTCAGCTCTGCCAGTTTTGCAATGTTAATAGAAACCACGGTGCCCAAGATTTGTTTTAGTCTTTAGAAACTGCAGCTATTGTCTTGATAAATGTGGCAACGGACGTATTGAATAACAAAATGAGACTAGTACAAATCACCTCCCAGAATAAGATTTCACTTTAAAAACTGCAAACACAAACAATATCATGGCATTGCTTATAGAGAAGTATTTTGGTAAAAATATTAAACTGTCAGGAATAAGAAGTCATTTCAGAGTAAATTATTCAAATTATTTTGATATAGTGGCATTAAAATAATTGGTTCCTTGGTAATAATCTTTGTTGATAGTCTCTTCTCACAGGATGTCATTGAGATCTTTAATGCTGCTTGCCAGGCACTATCACTAACCTAAAGGTTCTTAAAAAATACCATCAAATGCAGCTCTCACCAGCAATAGTCCCCACCTAGAATCATGGCAATTAAGTGCTGTTCCTCTGCATCATTAACAGGCAGTAAGTCTATTTTGACAAATAACATAGAAACACGGAATTGCTGGATGGAAAAGGACCTCTAGAGATCACCTAGTCCAACCCCCCACCAAAGCAGGTTCACCTAGAGCACGTTACACAAGATTGCATCCAGGAGGGTTTGGAATCTCTCCAGAGGAGACTCCACAACCTCCCTGGGCAGCCTGTTCCAGGTTCCATCACCCTCACAGGAAAGAAGTTTTTCCCTCATATTTAGATGGAACCTCCTGTGTTCCAGCTTGTGCCCATTGCCCCTTGTCACTGGGCACCACTGAAATGAGTTTGGCTCCACCAGCCTTGCATCCACACTTCAGTTATTTATAGACGTTTATAGGGTCTCCTCTCAGTCTTCTCTTCTCCAGTCTAAACAGCCCTGGCTCTCTCAACCTTTCCTCATGAGAGATGGTCCAGTCCCCCAGTTGTCTTCTTTGCTCTCTGATGGACTCTTTCCAGTACTTCCCATCTCTCTAGAACTGGGGAGCCCAAAACTGGACACATTATTCCAGAAGTGGCCACACCAGGGCAGAATAGAGAGGGAAGATGACCTCCTTTGAGCTACTGGCCATACTCTTCTTTACTCATCCCAGGATACCATTGGCCTTCTTGGCCACAAGGGCACACTGTTGGCTCATGGATAACTTACTGTCTACCAGGACTCGAGATCCTTCTCCTCAGGGCTGCTTTCCAGCAGGTCTACCCTTAACCTATATAGATGCATGGGATTGTTCCTCACCAGGTGCAGGACCCTACATTTGGCCTTACTGAACCTCATTAAGTTATACTCTGCCCAATGCTCCAGCCTGTTCAGGTCACACTGGATGGCAGCACAGCCCTCTGGTGTGTCAGCCACTCCTCCCTGTTTCATACAATCAGCAAACCTGAAGAAGGTACACTCTGTCCCTGTGTCTAGGTCATTGATGAATTTGTTACATAAGACTGGACCCAGTACTGACTCCTGGGGAACACTGCTGGTTACAGACCTCCAGCTCAACCCTGCACCATTGATCATGACCCTCTGAGCCCTGTCACTCAAACAGCTCTCAATGCACCTCACTGTCCACTCATCTAACTCACACTTCCTAAGTTTCCAAATGAGGATGTTACAGAAGAGTGTCAAAAGCCCTGCCAAAGTCAGGTTAGATGACATCAACTGCTCTCCCCTCATCTATCCAGCCAGTTACAACATCATAGAAGGCTATCAGATTGGTCAAGCATGACTTCCCCTTTGTGAATCCATGCTGACCTCTCCCAATAACTTTCTTCCATATGTTTTGAGACGACATCCAGAACAATTTGTTCCATCACCTTTCCAGGGCCAGATAACACTAAAAGGTCTGTAGTTTCCTAGGTCATCCTTCTTGCCCTTTTTGAAGACTTGGAGTGACACTGGCCTTCCTCCAGTCCTCAGGCACCTGTCCTGTTCTCTATGACCTTTCAAAGATGATGGAGAGTGGCAAAGCAGTAACATCTGACAGCTCTCTCAGCACTTGTGGGTGTATTGCATCAGGGCCTGTGGATTTATGGATGTTCAGTTTGGCTAAGTGGTCTCTAACCTGGTCTTTCTCTACCAAGGGAAAGTCCTTCTCTCTCCAGACCTCTTCCCTTACCTCCAGAGTCCGGGATTCATGAGAGCTGGTTTTAACAGTGAAGACCAAAGCAAAGAAGACATTCAATAACTCTGCCTTCTCTGCATCTTCCACCACAGGAGCACCTGCCTCATTCATCAGCAAGCCCACATTTTCCCTGGTCTTCCTTTTTCTATTGATATACTAGAAAAAAAACCCTTTCTTTTTATCTTTGATGCCCCTTGCCAGATTCTATTCCAGGTGGGCCTTAGCTTTCCTCGGTGCATCCCTGTATTCTCTGACAACACTCCTATATTCCTCCCAAGTGGCCAGTCTTGTTTTCCATATTCTGTAAATTTCCTTCTTCCAGTTAAGTTTTTACAGAAGACCCTTATTCATCCATGCAGGTCTCCTGCCTCTTCTGCTTGAGTTATTACTCATAGAGATTCACTGATCTTGAGCTTGGAAGAAGTAGTGTTTGAATACTGACCAGCTCTGATGGACACCCCTACCTTCTAGAGCCCTGAACCATGGTATTCCACTGAGCAGATCTTTGAAGAGGTTAAACTTAGCTCTTCTGAAGCCCAGGGTTGTGATCCTAGTTGTTTCTTTACTTCTTCCACACAGGATACTGAAGTCCACCATCTCATGGTCATTACAGACAAGGTTGCCTCCAACTTTCACATCTCTAGCAAGTCCTTCTTTATTTGTTAATACAAGATTCAGCATGCTCTTGTACAAAGCAAGGAATTGGGGGAGAAAGGAACCAAACATTATATGGGAAAGCATGTCATCCTCATAGAAACACTAAGGAGCACTCAGCCTTGCAGTTCCTTGTTTTAGCTCATTGACCCTGTTAATTCCCACAGCTAAGCCAGGGACAATGTTATTCCCACATTTCACTTAGGCAGGTCTGTAAGAAAGTGGACAGTGTCAGTGTTGTGCCTGCCTCAACTCCCACCCCACCACTGCCTCTTGGCAAGTCTCTACGTCTGCTCCAGACCCTCTCGTTACTGTTGGTTTCAGTGCTACCACTGCAGGACTTCTCATCACATTGCACTGCCAGCTACCTCATCCGGTGCTGGTGATGTAACATCAAACATGTCCTACTTCAGCTAATGCAATTCCAGTTTGACAGGTACTGAAAAATCCAGGGCCCTACCTGAGTACCTTCATCTCTATCACTGCACATAGGAAGTGCAACAACAAAGAGAACCACTGCACTTCCCTCCATGTTCATCTATGATGCCAGCCAGTACGTATGGATGTTTCTGGTTGTAGTGAACTCCTTCCCATTAAGAGTCCCCAGTGGCCAATTTTTGTTGCTTCTCTTTCAGAAAATCCCTCATCGGCCCAACTTAAAACTTCAGTCAGCAGACTCTATGAAGGCAATGACAATAACTACAGCAAAACAACTCCTAAACCCATAATCTGCTTCATTCTGGCTATTTCCAATATATGGTAACAGATCCTGCCCATGTGAGGTTCCAGCCACCGAGTTACTGATGAATCCACGGTCAGAGCCCAGACTCTACAGTAAACATGGCAAACACTCCTGAAGAAGAAGGAACTGCAGTTATTAATATTGAGGAACTAAAGCTCAGGTCCTCGAAGGTTCTTGAGATAATCAACACCCACTTAAGGCACAGAGATTTTTACACTCTCAGAAGTCTCATCCAGCTGCTGCTTAAGCATGGAGGGTTGACATCTCATCTCTGTAAGGCCAGCACATTGACACAGTGCCTCCTGCATCACTTCACAGAAAGACAGTGCTCAAAGCTCTCAATTGACAGCTCCCAGGTAGCATATTCAGCTGTGGAGGAGAGGGGGTAAAGGCTTCTCCTTAAGATTAAACAGAGCTTTCTGATTGATGGGTGCTTTCAAAAGCTTAAGTATGCAAATGTCCATGAAAACAGACATGACACACCAGAGACCATTAACTGTGCAAACACTGCTTCCTGAGAAATAGAAGCAGCAGTAATTATACCTAGCTAGCTGCTATGATTACTCGACCAAAGACTATCTTGGGAAGTAAAAGAAGCATAATCTGCTATCAGTATGTTTGTTAAAGACAGAAATCTAAATCATATTAAGAATTCATGCTTATACATTCCTACACCACATAATAATGATTGTATCCTCATTACAATACTTTAGAACAAGGGTATCATATGGAGTAAGGTTATTGTAGTGCAACAGGTGGAACCTATTCCTGTTGTTTAGAAACCAGACTTTTATACCATTTTTTTTTTAATTCAGTAATTGATTACTAAAAACCCACTAAAAATCACTAGAAGTCCATCCCCTTCAATTGCTAGTACATGAAACAGGAGAATTACAGTTGCCTTCTGAAGGTAAAACGAGGACTGTAGGCAGGTTTCCTGAAATAATAAAAACAGGCAGCAGAAGATTTAGGATTATAGCTTGGTTAATAAATCAGTGCAATTTACCTAGACTGAAGGCCACCGAATGGAGGAAACTCATCAGCAGGGTTTGACATTTTATAATTTGTGCAAGAATATGACAGTCTTGCAAAATATACGGCTATGCAGAAGTCATAAACTATCTGTTGGACTTAAATGTGGCATAGATTAGTTGTCCTTTGAGCAGACTGTTGTCTCCTGTTGTCTCCAAAGTCTTCTGGAAGGAACTACCTCCACAATTCAAAACACTTCCAAAAAGCTTGTGTAGAAAGGATGGCATCTGAATGGCTGCAAGACTGCATGGAGCAGTGTACTGCTTGGTGTAGGATGGGTGCAGCTTAGATAAATTCCTCCTCAAAGGCTAAACATAAAACACGTTCTAAAATGCAAACAAAGGGAGAGATCTGAAAACTGAATTGCTGGTGCAGGTCTTAGACAGCTGGCTTGCTCCAGGTTAGTCAGAAGTTCCTAACAAGTACCAATTATGACACGTTCAAAATATTTAAAAACACATACAGCTGAAGAGGTTATCTTGAAAGCAGCTACCACTGCAGCTGGAGTGTGGAACACATGGACCCATTCAGCCACAGCTTCCCACAGCAGGATTTCAAGTGGCATAAGGAGGCAATTCCTGCCACAAGCACCAACTAGTGAGGCACTAGTCCAGAGTTTTAAACCTGCCTACACTGTGCCTCACTATATGTATAATATCAGCAATAACTGCACTGGCCTAGCAGACGTGACACAGGACCTGCAAAAGACCCTTCTGAGGTGCAGCAGCTGCAGGTTAGGTGGCATTCTGCTGTGCACCTGAAATGCTGATACTTGTACTTTAAAGGTACTAGAACATTTCTGGGTAGAAGGATTGGTGCCAGAAAAACTCTCTAGCTCTGCAAGCTCTAAATCAGCTCTGTCTTCTCAAAGAATTTATGCAGAAGACTGGATGATCAACCCATCTGCTACCTTAATCCGTAACCTGTAAATTCACTCATGAACCCCATCACCACCAGGCTTCAACTTCTCTTTTGGTCTTCTCTCTCTGGAGAGGTCTGCGCAGTGGACTGCATGACCACAAGCATAAGTGGATTCCCCCGAAGAGCTCCTGAGTTTGCTGAATGCTTCGACACTAACAGGCAGTGTAAGAGACACAAAGCTGTTGCCCATTCACTGGAACAGTCAATCTGCTCCTATCCCCTCCTGATGCTTCCAGTTGGTACTACAGGAGCCAGGAGTAATGGGGCTGGAGGAAATCTCCCCATAATATTACATTCTTCTGACAGTTTGTCTTCAGTGGTGTTCCTATAGTGCAGGCAGCTCTCAAACAAAGAAACTTCACAAGTAAATGCTTAATTAATGGTGCCAGGCCAGTGGGAAGCCAGAGGGTAGAAAAACAGGAATGAACGTCACCTTTTCAAGAGATTGTTACAGGGCAAAAAGAAAACAGGAAGTAAAACTACAGGTTAGATGGTACTTCTTGGAGAAAAGGACTGTATCAGTTAAGCTCTTACTTGAGGAGATGATGACAGGAAATGGGAAGATGAAATGTCTTTATCTCGTTAACCTAATCTGCCTGGGACAACTTCAGCACTCTGTGACAGGGACCAGCTCTCTCTGTTTGCAGAGCATACTGTAGACTGCTATTATGCTTTATGAGACTTTCTCCTCAGTGGAGACAAGTAATGGCAACAATCACAAGGCAGCAGCCCTACTGCTTGAAAAACCCAGCAGACTGCTCTGAGCAACTGTCTTGGTGCTGGAAAGAGTTGCTGACCAAAGGCAGAAAGCAGGCAGAGCTTCTTACAGCAGGGGTGATTTATAGTGACATTAGAATGTTAGATTTTGCTTTGGGTTGCTCCTATATGTTCTGTTTCTCATGAGATGTATGTAAAGAAACCCAAAGCCCCTATTTTCCTAGTGTTTTAATTCTAGATATCAAGTGTCCAAGTATAGCAGTGGCACAAGAGGCAAACAGAATCTTCAGATATCAGACTCTTTTAAGTTGTCTGTTTTAAGTGAGCTTTCTGTAGACGAACAGACCTGTATGTTGATTATTCAGGATAAACACCTGAAAAAAAAAATATCTGAAATCGATTATCTTAAGATCTATAAACTCTTATGTATTTGGTTTGCTCAGAAAGTTTGGTGCATTTGTTATCTATCATTTACAGCTCACATAAGCCTATTTTTTTGTAGAAAAGCAAAATTTACTAAACAGATCCTGTAATTTACGGAAGTCTTGTAGAGAATTTACTGTCACTCATTAGAGGTCACGCAATGTTTTCCTAACTTAAAAAGCTGAAATTACTGTTCCTAGATGCCAAATACTAGTAAAAGTCTCAAAAATATTGGATTTGTGTAAATTATTACACAAATAAGTGTATTTAGGAATTCCAGTAGACAGTAACATGGACACCGAGTTATTCAACAGATGTCAGCAGTTTATCTGCAATGAATGAAGCTTTCAGATAACTTACCTTCTATTTTGGTTGTGAGATGTCTGTGATCAGACTGATTTTGATAATTTATTTCAGGACCATGGGTGTGCCTTTCTGGTTGACTCACGGCTATGTATTCATTTTTTGAGAGTACTGAATTCTATTTCATGACTACCCACAGGCTGCATCATAAATTCAAGATTACACACTCCTCTCTCTCCACTGATCTCCCACAGATGCCAAAAGGAAGCTTGTACAGAGATCAAAGGAGGAATTTGGGCTCTGTGTAGTAAAATAATACTTTCAATTGTTATTTTTTACATCACATTCAGAACTGCTTACTGGAAAATGTTGCCTTTGCTAGGATTATTGCCACCCTTGCTCCTGTCTCTTTTTCCTTCCCCATCCTTCTTTCTTTCCTCTGTCTTCTTTTTATTCTCTTTGCTTTTGTCATCACAAATGCCAATTCCCTGTGCAAAGTGCTGGAATGGTCAGTGTTAGCATGTGAAGCATCACCATTAACCACCAAATACTTACACTCTGACAAGTCCCCAAGAGCAATGTTTCAAATCTACCTCCAAACTTAGGACGGAGCACAAAGGCCTTCACTTTCCACACAAGTGAATACTGCCTATCTGCATCTGCAGCGTCCCAGTTGTGTTTAACACACATGCACACATTTTTCAAGAGACAAATGTCAGAACCCAGGCACTTACTAACTGCCATACTCGTATCAGACACTCAACCTGGTGTTCAGTATCTTGCCCAACAAATTGTTCAGCACCGAGTAGTTTCTGTCCTGGTGCCAGGCACTGTAGGCAGAGACAGGTTAATATGACAGCCCCAAGTAGCCTAAACTAAGTAATAATAAATCAAAATGATCAAGTTTGGTAGGATGAAGTTTTCCCTGCAACTCCAAAGTGGATTTAGATCAGTGAAGCTAGCTTCAGTTAACAGAGGATCTAACTACAAGGTCCACCTGAAGACTGCAGACCAAAGTGTTGACTTAGAATCACAGAATGGTAAGGGGTGGAAGGGACCTCTGGAGATCATCGAGTCCAAACCCCCTGCAGCAGGAGTTTTTTTCTTTATGACCAGTGAGGGACTTGACCTTATGCACCACAACAGACAGTTGAACCCTACTGAAAATGGTGGGGAAAAGGATCAGAAACATCCAAACCCCTCTGTACCCATATGGTAACCATACCTTTACAACAATACAGAGCTTTTTGCATGAAAATTCCAATGTGCTTTAGAAACTCCTGTTTCTAAACAAGACATTTCTAACAAGAACCTGCGAGGCACAGATCTTACCCTCACTTTTGAAAATGAAAAACTGAAAGGAAATGGTTAGCATGCAGTTAAGTGTCCAAGCCCAGAACAGGTTCTGGAACTGTCCTTACAATTAAGTCACTAGATCACGTTGACTTCACTAGCATTTCATATATACATGAAGATACTACAATCTCTCACATTTTGTGAGCTGAGCAGTTTACCTACACTAACTTTCTCAGATGAACAAAAAATGTGCTTATCCAGGATTAGCCCTGATACATCAGCAGAGATTTTCATCCTAAAGCTACCACCACTCTGTCAATGTCCTCCTCATTCTATCTGAGTATCAATAACGTTCTTACAATTGTTGGCACAAATTAGTGCAGGTAAAGCATTCCACACTCTTGCAGTTAATAAGTGACTGAGAAAGCCTATCAACTTATGCAGAAGAGGTTGTTTGCAACCAACAGTATATGCAACGGTGTGCAACCAACATGCAGATAGAATGGGAGAGAACCGAAAATCTCTCGCTGTCTTACCTGACATTTTTGGTTGCGTTTCACAAGACAATTCTAACAAGCTTAACAAATACCAAGAAAGTATTGAGGTTTGAGAATGGCACAAAGGGTGTCAGACTGACAGACCTGGGACCTGAATTCTTTCATTAAGCCACCACAGGTGGTAGCTGTACAACCTTTTCTGTTAATATTGCTCTACTGCTACTTTGAGAATTACTTCAAAATTTTGCCTGCATGCCACTCACTCCATCACTAGCCTACTGTGTTACAGGTAGGACAGGCTGGTGTCAAATACTGTGATGAGATTTGACACACACTTGAGCGCAGAGTTAGGATCAGCCTCATAATTTTATAGATGACCCTAAACATCAGCCATGTCATGTCCTGGAATAAAAGAAACTGCTTTGGGATGCTCCGTATGCCTTCTCATCACCAATCTGTCATACTCAATCTGCTTTAAACCAATCTACTTTTCAACACATTCAATTATATAATTAAATGTAAGCTAGTTTTTGAAACAGTGTTTCATCTGGACAGACATCAGATCCCTTCACCACCTCTCAGCAAGCCTTAGCAAAAACTTTCCTAATAATCATCCTACTACTTTTTTCTGCTCTCAGAACTAGAAGAGATGTATGGATCCAGACTTCACAAGACTAGGACCAATGACCAGACCCCAGTGAATGCACAGGGAACTGAATGGGATCTAGTCCCCAGGGCTAGGACTTGCATTTGTCATTGAAAGGAGAGCTTAGTCCTGGAGGACGGTGAGATGAGAAGGGTAAGACAGTAAGTGAAAAGAGTCCACAGGTGCCCAGCCCCAGCCTGAATCAAAAACAAGAGTTAAGGGCTCTAATTTCCACAATTAGCATAAACACTTTCAGGGACTCTACACTGCCTGGGAAATAGCCTTAGCAACGCCTCACTAATACTCCTCTGACCTTGCCCCTCCCAACACTTCCTCTTTGCATTTACACCAAGTGGTGAAACTCGAGTAGGAGGCAAAAAAGTCCCGACTGTGATGGAGACAATGCTGGAAAAAAAGGGGAAATCGGGAAAAGCCTGCAAAGCTACTCTCTCCCACACATAAGACCAAACAGGCGCAATGAACTGGGCATGGCGAGATGTGGGGCTACTGGCCCATTACCTCCCCTACTCCTCTGAGTCCGTCCCGGGGTGTCCATCGGGGTTAACTGTAGTTTGCACCAGAACTGCACAAAAAGGCAGAGGTGGATCTGGGGGGCAGAGCCTGACATGAGCAGGAGGGCTGTGTGTAATGGTCGACCCGTTTCAAGCAGGAAAAACATCAGTCAGAAGGGAAACACTTCAAACAATGAATCATAACGAAAGTAATACTAAGGATCACATATTATATGCACAGAAGTCAAAATGAAGATTTTTAAGGATAGATGAATTAGGTTTTAGATGTCTCTTCAGACACAACGTGAAATTTGTTTTGAGTAGTGTTAGGAGCTCCCAAAGCTCCTAATTCTGTTAGAAATCAGTTTGTATGATGCTGCTGTTCGCCGTTTTCTACCAGGAACACTTGAGGTGATTTTTTTTTTTCCCAGCGCATGTGATTTCAGTAAAACAACCTGTTGCTCTTTAAATTTTTGTTATGAATTACTCTTCTTCCCCTCAATATTTTTTCTAGATAACTTCAGCCAGAGAAAACACCTCTGAGCTCTACGGAAATTTCTCCTTTTGCCTGATCCTACATGTATCCGAATCCACCCTGCCCAAGATTTGGGGAGGGGTGGCGGAGGGGTCCCTCCGTGGAATTACGTCTGCATCTGGCACGGCCGGCCGGGCTCAGCCTGAAATGCCCCTGGCTTCCCGTCGCCCTCGGCTTGCTCCCCACCCCGCCTCGCTGGCAGCTCTGCCCCTCCGTGGTTTGCCCCCAAAGCCGGACCCCGGCGCGGCACTGCGGATTCTCCCCGCCGTGCAAACCCCGCGGGCTGCTCTCCGTCCATTCCCCGCGCACCCCCAGCCCCCAGCCCCGGCGGGCTGGCCCCGGAGGGAGCGCTGCCCGCCCCGGACTCGCTCCCGGCCCCGGCCCGGCTCCCGGGCGCGCACCCACCTGCCCCGCGAGCCCGCGCCCCGCTCACCTCGTCCGGCCGCCGGGGCTGCTCCTGCTGCCACCAGTTCCTGCCCTTACTCCGGCACTGGGCAGGGCGGCGGCAGCATCCCCCGCCGGCCCCCCAGCTGCCGCGGCGGCACTTGCAGCCTCACGGGAACCGGCGGCGAGGGAAGGAGGGGGTGGGGGAGAGAGAAACCCCTGACCAGCGCCCCGTCCCAACCCTCCCCGCCGCCTCCGACACCGGGGCCCTCTCCCACGGGCCACGCAAGGCGGGGCGGGCGGCGGCGACCGCAGGGACCCGCCCGGGCGCGCCCCGCTCCGCGCTGCGCCCACAGGTAGCGGCCCGCGCCCCGCGGCTCCCGGGCACGTTGTCCCCGGGAGGTGCAGGGAAGTCGGATACCTTTTCATGGACCTTGCTGCAGCTGGACTGCGCGGCGCCGAGCGACGTGCGAGTCTCCCCGCACGGGACGGGGGTACGGCCGCGATGCGAGGGCTGCTGCCTGGCTCTGGCGGTTCCCTGTGCAGCGGCACTCGGCAGGTTGGCACCCGAGTTCTTAAGCCTGCACCAGGATACGACTGTGGGGAAGAAAAGAATCTCTCGCTCAGTTTCCTTTGCAAGACTGGGATCTTTTTGCAGTTCACGCCGGAAAAGCCTGGCCACTTGTTTTATGCTGTTCCCTGGTGCCCGAATCTCATGCAGTAAAGATACCAGAGACCTGTATCTCCTGAAGCAGAAATTTCTCGGCTATCTCTGTACAGTGAAACTGTGTCGTGTGGTTGTGCACATAGTTACAGCTCCAGATTTGCTATATTCACACAAACGGGCAGTTTACTTGGATCTGAAGAATTGAAAAGCAGAGCACAAAATGTTTTTGTCATTATTTGCTTGCATTTACATTACACTGCTTTTCATGTCCGAAGAACTGTCAGCATTGGTTGAGAGCAGCGCTCTCTTTTGGGATCATTATACCAGTTTATAACCAGTATCTCTTAACCTCATAAAATGGTGGAAGTTTTTAGGAAAAGTAACATGTAGCCCTATACTCAGATTTGGTGCCATTCTATGGCCCAGCTCTCATGGTCTGGATCTGTCCTTAGAGTCCGTTTTTCATTTTCCCAAATAACAGCAACAAAACCTGTTGTTAGAGTTGCAATGAAAGTGACACTTACTATATATTAAGTGCATTGTGTTTTTCACCATGAAGACATGACAGAGACCTTTACTTCTGAAGATCCATGAGGCTTAACTTCAGTCAATTCCTCGTGCACGTGCTAGTAGAACTACCAAGGGACTTGAAGTTTCCAAAGTCCTCAAATAGCACTTCATGGATTCAGATGCAGTTAATTCTGATAAATAATTGTATTTATTCTCCCACTGCTACTGCAGTACAGTAACTTTTTAAGAAACAGATCATCATCCTCATATTTATTTCAGTATAAATGCACAATCATAAAGAAATGACCACTAATACTTTCCAGATTTAAAAAAAAATTAAAATAAAAATAAAAATTGCTGATTGGAAAGGTGAATTAATAGCTTCCTTATTTCTTAATCATGCTTAATTGCAGATGGTTCTAGATAAAATGTCTACAAATTCAGAGAATTCCCTGTTAAGGTTATTAAGGTTCATTTAGGGGACCCAAGCAAACCTAACACTTCCCTGCAGCAGTCAAAAGTGTTAATGTTTCAAATCCCAAATCAAAATAAACTCTTGTTTGAAGAAACAGTAGAGATTTCTTTGTACATCAAGTACTTGGAGTCAGGTTTTTCAGGACTACACTGTGGTATGGCAACAAAACTAAGGTTTTTAAAGTCTATGCCGTGGTTCTGCAGACACTGGAGGAGAAGAGGAAGCCAGTTATTTTAACTAATTATCTAGCTATAGTTACAGGGCAGTGACAGAAAAGATGGAAGAAAACAAAACCTTTTAAAGTGGGAAATTATCCAGGTCAGATGTCAGATTTTAGTACCTTTCCAAACTTATTCCACAAAATTTGTAAGTCAGATATTGCTGTATTGCTGCACTACTCCCACTTTGACAACATGGAATTTATGCCACAGGTTTTATGTGGCCCAGGATTTGAGGCATGGTTGTATCAAGTAGGAAAAAAATGTAACAGGAGGTTTTATTTTTTGATTTCTTTTGATATTAATTGTAGCTCCCCATTATCTGTCATTTCATCGCTTTGCGATTGCTTCTTTGACCACGATAGTAGCAACTGTTTCCACTGATAAAAATGGGACAATAGGACCATAGGGACCTGATGTACTTTTGCTGGACAAGTTGTTGTTCCCTAGAGCTTAGCTACACAAGTCAAAGTAGTAAAGTTTCATCCATTCAGGGCCCTTGTATCTAAGCCTGAGCAACACAATAAGCATTTCTTCCTTCATATCCCCTGACCTCCCACTCTGAAATCCCAATGTTTGGAGAGCTCAGCCAGGATGTAGAAGGCTCAGCTTCTCCTATGTCTAAGGAGATCTGAACCCATATCTCTCATTTAGCCAGGAAATATCCTAACCAACTGGACACAAGAGCACTGGAGAGGAAGAACTACTCCTGCTGTCCTTTTGAAACCTGTGCTGTCCTTCGTTTTGTTTCATATGGGCTTGTTTTATTTTGAATTAGCTGTGAAGAAAGAGTAAGTTACTTACACCAGGGAAACATTTTGAGCCCTGTGCTAATGACAGTTGATTGTGGGTTTGACTCTTACCACCTTCTCTGCAGATGAAACTGCCATTTTTGGTAGAGACTCTGCATCTGAGCTAGCTTCAGCAGTGGCTTGAGTTTGGGAGTTAGTCCTTATATCCCAGCTTCTCTCTGCCTCTGCCATATACCCTTACAATTTAGCAAAAGAATAACAAGTAAAAGCCAATGTTATTTTTGTTCTTTAGTTCTCTATTTATTGCAAATTCTTCATAAAACTAATTATCATTAGTAACTCAGTGATACGGTGCCCGTGAAAGAAGCAAACCCACAAACAGGGAGGATCATTTCTACTTCAAAGGCGCATGTGAGAGTAAAAAGAAAATACACAGAACTACAGAGAACATGCAGCTGTTTGTTCCTTTAAATCTACATGTCAAAAACACCTTTGAATGTTTCCTGGAAAGCAGCTAAACAAGGAAAAGGCAAGAAGGGCTGAGACGGAACACCAGAACTAAGGGTAAAGAAGATAAAAGCTGAGGTGGTGAAAGACTTCTCTGGTTTCCAGGGTAGTGTGGTCACCTCTTCTGCACTGTGGCCTTCAGACTTTGATCTCAAAGGATCAACAGCTACATTGACAAGCATGTCTGTCAAGTTGCAGCAAGTCCCTTGTGGTGGAAAACACCGATGGTGTCAGTGGGGAGATTCTTCAAGGAGCAACAATGGGTGTCCCACAGAACAAGAAGAGAGTTCAAAGGACAGAAGAACCCTCACAAGCAGCTGCTTTCCTCTTGTGGGAGCTTTGTTTGATTGCAGGGCTGATATGGTTTCCAACTCTGTATCATGTTAGCAACTCAGAGGCAAAAGTGGGGTGGGAGGGAGGTGAGCAACTGCTGGGAAGGACTCCTGGAGGAGACCACTGATTGGAGTGGCATCTGCAATCAGTTGGATCTGCTGAGGATATGTGCATCTAATGCATCTTATTGTGCAGCATTAAGGCAAATAGGGTCTCACGGACTGTCCTTTAGGGCACAGTTGGACAAGTTATATTAGGCTGCTGATTCTTTGGATGATCTGTGGTCAGGAATAACAGGTCTGTTGGATGGCGTTGCACACCCATCTTACACTGGCTGTGTGGATGACTCTCTCCATTCCAAGTTCATTTCCTAGTGAGTAGCTAGAGTAGGGAATGTGCAGGTGCCATGAAGTGATGGAGTCTCACAAAGTCATGGCGAGTGGTGAGGTCACATGTTGATGTGAACAGGGTAGGTGTCAGCTTATAAGGCAGAGTTTGAAGGTTGCTTTTAGCATACAAGTATTTTGTTCACCTAGTTCTGGTCCCTTCTTGCTGTGAAGGACAAAATAAACCCACAGAAGTATTTTCCTGCAGAGGGTTAATTGGACAGATATAATTGCATCTCTAATGAGTGAGCTCTTTGTTCATCACCTGGACAAAGATGTAAGTGACCTCCCAAACAGAACTCGCATCTCTTGAGTGAAGCAGTCAGACAGCTCTCCAAAAGGCCTTGGAAAGCTACTTGATTCACCTGGCCCTAGTCAGGAGGGTGAATTGGTGCCAGGACAGATTGTGGCTCCTGTAAGTTAGCCTCTTCCAGCTTATCCGTGTTCCTTATCCAGGTTGTGCATGTGTCTGGGTATGGAAAAATGGTCAGGAAGAAGGTGTAAAAGCTAGATGGCAAGGTGCAAAGTCAGATGGGATAACAGTGAAGTCTGATGTTAGTTCTGACAAACCTTTCTGAGGATGCAGCTGGTGCTTGCTTAATAAATGGATGCGGATGTAAGTAGCTTGGGACTGTTGCCTGGGAAGCTGAAACCCAAATATGAGCTGGGTTACTGATGGCTGAGTCTTGTTTCCAGGGCCTGATGCACTGAAGAGAATTATATTGATAAATCCTAAACCAAAACTACTGTTTTGTTCTGTTAGAACCATAGAATCATCAAGGTTGGAAAAGACCTTTAAGATCATCGAGTCCAACCATTAACCCTACTCTACCATGTTGGCCACTGAGCCATATCCCCAGTCACCACACCTATATGGCTTTTAAACACACCCAGGGTTGGTGACTCAACCACCTCCCTGGGCAGCCTGTTCCAATGCCTGACAACCTTTGCAGGGAAAAAATTTTTCCTAATGTCCAGTCTAAACCTCCCCCGGTGCAGCTTGAGGCCATTTCCTCTTGTTCTATCCCTAGTTACTTGTGAGAAGAGACCAGCACCTACCTCTCTACAACCTCCTTCCAGGGAGTTGTAGAGAGCGATAAGGTCTCTGTTATGTAAGTTCAGGGTAGTATGGGATAGGGAGAATGACTGTGTCTGCCTCAACCTCTTAAACTACCTTTGTAAAGAAGCTAGACTGGTAATTTGAAGACTGACAACCCAGAAGACTGAGGTCTTCTTTCCATTGGACAAGTGGAGCACCATAGGCAAGGCATAACCCTGGCTCCCTCTACCCCAGAATGTTCATCATCTCTGCAGAGAAAAGACTTTAATCGAGCCTTCCTCTGCTGAGTCTGAATGACGAGTACTCAGAAGGAACATATGCAAGATGAGTTTTGACTGGCATTCAGAGAAAATTTGAGCTGTTAGGCTGTGAAGAAAATGCTAGAGAGAGGCTGAGGCTGTTACAGGTGTGTGAAGCTGATGTACTTCAGCTGTGTAGATGTGGCTCTATCACTGTCTAGTGGCTGTCCCATGGAACACAAGTCCCCTTGCTGCAGCTAGACTTTATGGATACACCACGTGCTCAAATAATGAGTTCTGTGTTTTCCAAGCCAAAAATTCTTCTTCCCCTGCTGAGAACCATGAAGTCTGTGTATCTGCAACACATGGATGCCTTACAGAGGAACAGATTTGCTCTTGCAGGGCAGTTGACGTCGTTTTGGTCAGTGCAGGAATGAAGAAAGGAATCAGCTTTTGGTGAGTAAATGCTGAAAGGACTAGACTGGTATTACACAACCCAAAATGAAATCTACTGGTCCAGCTAGGAGTGAAGCATAAACAAGGCAAAATCTGAATTAAAGGCTGCTAGAGAAAGATAGCACCCAGTGCGCATTGGATAAAACCAGAAGCCCTATGGACTGAGGACAATCCAACAACAACTCCAGACCAGCTCCACAAATGTTATTGAACAAGTCTCATGAAGGTGTGTCCTATGTGAATTAGCCTTAAACAAAGAGGACTAAAAATCTCAAGCCTGTTCCTTCTTCCTCCCTGCTGTCTTGGTTTAAAAAGTTGAAAAGTCATGATTAAATTGGCTGAACTTGTTATTTAATATGTTTTATTTAGTTTGTATCTATGATTTTTTAAATATTTATCATATTGCTAAAGAATGGTGCCTGTTTTCATAGAAACTGGAGATGGAAGAGACCCAGTTAAGTTCACATCCAGTCCATCCCTCCTGCTGCCATTGCAGAATTGTTCTGCATGTACATTTTCCAGGACCACCTCCAAACTTATTTTGAAATGTTCTACTTTCTTGGCGAGGGTCTGTGTTCCTTGTGTACAGATCTAGAAATAGCTGGTGATGTCCATCCTCACCTTTTCTTTACTCCTTTCTCTCCTCATCTTCTTTGTTCTCACATTCCCTTTTCAAGCACAGGAACTTCTTATTTGGTTATCCTTAAGTGTTTCTTCTCCCTCCTTAGCTTTTTTAAAAGGTTCTGCGCAGCTGGGCAGGGCTACTCTGGCAGATACAAGCAGCCTAAGCAATATCATTTGAGCAGCTATTTGTTGAGCAACCCTGAAATATCCTGCCCTGGGGAGTATGAAAAACCAAAACAAAATCTCCAAGGTATTTGCTGAGTATCAAAGCAGAAGCACACAGAGAGCGTTGTCCCTCTATCTAATACTCACAGCCAAGCACACTCTTCTTAAAATCCTATTTTGCTGTAACTTTTCAGCAATGAATTTTCTGATAATAGTGTTCTTTGTAACTGTTGTAGCTCCTTTGTTTATTATTGAGACCCTGCATTTGTTTGATCTATAGGTCACATTTGGCCTACTTGCTGCAGCTTAGTGAGCTGGCTGTTTTCCCTCATGGCAGAGTCATCTTGTGCTTCAGGAGCTAGCCATGGATAAAATAACAGTTTCATGTCCACATTTTATGATTGCAAAGAAAACTTTCCAAATATGAGCCAGCTGAAATGGATGACGTGATATCTGCACCAGAAGGCTGCCAGCTTCAAACAATAGTTCTGAGGGGTGGGATTTGCTTTCTACATTTCAGCTCCAGAGCTTGTTAACAACTACTTAAAAATAATCATGGCGAGCAGTACCCCTGCTCATAAATGAAAAGAGGCAACTAGTGTGAAAAAAAACAGGCCACTGAGGATGAAGCTTTCCAGCATTAGCACAATAACTGAACTGAAGGCAAAATTTACTAGTGTCTGTCTGTCTGCTTTTTCCAGACAGGCTTCTCCCGTATTCTCTGATCTTCTTTCCTCGGTACACTTTGGGTTGGGTTGGGTTTCTTTCCTTCTGATTTCAGTTCTCTCACTGACTTCCCTCATTTTCACACCTTTATTTCTCATCTATGTTTCTGAAGGTTGGTTCAGGAGAGCTACAGCAAAATCTTTCATTCACTGCCCTGTCTTTTCTTCTTAGACTGAAGCACAAAAGCAGCGTACCTCTCTGAGGCAGCAGTGATTATTAAATCTGAAGGTATCTAAATGTTATTCCCTTTGTGTTAGTCTGCAGTTAGCGCAAGTGAAATGTTGGGATGGATAACCACCAAATCTGACCTCAGAGAAGGCTTACAAACATCCCTTCAGCATTGACAGCCCAAGCAAACGTTACGCCATAGGATTAAAAACAAACACAGAACTATGCTGAAACCAGAAGACTTTGAAGTTACAACTAGATAGCTTAAGAATGTTTCCTCCTCTATATTTAGTAGTGCTTTTGAAGGACCTCTATGTATGTAGAGGTCAAAACTGAACCTTGAATGCTCATTTACTCTTGGGAAGTCTCTTGATCTTCCCATAGAAGACCACTAGGGGATCAGGCCCAGCCAGCATGGGTTCACAAAGGGCAGCTCCTCCTTGACCAACCTGATCTCATTCTGTGACCAGGTGACCCACCTAGTGGATGAGTGAGGGTCTGTGGATGTTGTCTCCCTGGACTTTAGTAAGGCATTTGGCACCGTCTGCCACATCATTCCACTGGATAAGCTGTCAGCTCATGACTTACACAGGTGTACTCTTCGCTGTGTTAAAAACTGTGGACGGCTGAGCCCAGAGAGTTGTGATGACCAGCGTTAAATCCAGTTGGTGACTGGTTACAAATGGCATTCCTCAGGGCTCAGTTTTGGGGCCAGTCTTGTTTAATATCTTTATCAATGATCTGGATGAGGGGATGGAGGGCACCCTCAGTATCTTTGCAGATGACACTAAATTGAGGGGCAGTGTTGAACTGATTGAGGGTAGGAAGGATCTGCAGAGAGATCTGGACAGGCTGGATCAATGAGTCAAGGACAATGGGATGGGATTTAAAAAGGCCAAGTGATGAGTCCTGCACTTGGGTCACAACAACCCCAGGCAACGCTACAGGCTTGGGGAGGAGTGGCTGGGAAGCTGCCTGGCAGAAAAGAACCTGGGGGTGTTGGTGGACAGTTGGCTGAACATGAGCCAGCAGTGTGCCCAGGGGGCCGAGAAGGCCAATGACGTCCTGACCGGCTTCAGGAATACTGTGGCCAGCAGGAGTAGGGAAGTGATTGTCCCACTATTCTTGGCACTGGTGAGGCCACACCTTGAGTAGTGTGTTGAGTTTTGGGGACCGCAGTATAAGAAGGACATTGAGGTGCTTGAGTGAGTTCAGAGAAGGGCAGTGAAGCTGGTGAAGAATCTGGAGAACATGTCTTAGGAGGAGAGTTGAAAGGAGCTGTGGTTGTTTTGTCTGTAGAAGAGAAGGCTGAGGAGAGACCTTATTGCTCTCTAGAATTACCTAAAATGAGGGTTTAGTGAGGTGGGTGTTGCTTTCTTCTCCCAAATAGCTAACAGTAGAACAAGAAGGAATGGGCTTAAATTGCACCAGGGCAGGTTTAGATTGGACGTTAGGAAAAATTTCTATACTGAAAGAGTTGTTAGGCATTGGAACTAGCTGCCCATGGAGGTGGTGGAATCACCATCCCTGGATGTATTCAAAAGAGGTGTAGACATGGCACTTCAGGACATGGTTTAGTAGTCATGATAATGTTAGGTAGACAGTTGGACTTGAAGATCCTGGACATCTTTTCCAGCCTTAAAGATTCTGTGATTCTGTCCTGTTTCCCACAGCTCCTTAGCTCCTGTCCTTCCCGATCTCCTGCTGCATTTCCATTAAGAGAGTATGTCCCAGAAGTGCTGTGTTTTAGCCAGATTTCTAGCCATGTGCACATAAGCTTGGTTTTCTGAGTTCTTCTCCCAACTCCTTTCTTTTGTAACACTTTGGAGTTGCACATACGATCTGTCCCAAAATTGTATAATTTCCAGAGAATTTACACTTTGAATGATAAATAGCTTTCTAAGAACAGAAGGATTTTAATTAGCTCACAACTAAAATGAATCTTAAAATGTGATTTATTTAAAGGGTCAATTCTGTTTCATGCAGTTGCAGGTGTGAACAAATTTTGACAGACTGACTGGATGTGGGTTTTATGTTTGGTTTTGGTGAGTTCAGGTATTACCTGTCTGGACAAACATTTACTGATAGATGAATCCTAAGTTCAGTTGCTATCTTGGTTAATTATAGCTACTTTTCCCTACGATCTTTGTAAATGAAAGTTTTTGCTGTAGTAAAGACTGAATGCTAATGCACTCCTCCATATTAATTACAGGGATCTGCCTTTGTACAAATTGACTGCTGTCTCCTGTTATTCTCTAATAACATTGATGAAGAACTTTCAGTGCATGTGCTGATCTGTAATGCATATCCTTTAGGATACTTACTATATAACACATAACAGAAAGTGAGTGAAAGTATAAGGCCCCATCAGAACACCTGCTGGAGGTGGCTGTCTCTATGGAATAGTGGCAGCATGGGGCAATTTATGCTCTTAACCAAGATACTTCAGTGAGGACTTTACCATTTGGATTAAAAAATAATTTAAAATCTTAAAACCATGATGAAGGCAGTTCTCAGTATCTTTTTAGATTCATATAAAATGCCATCGGTCTTAGCTCAGCAATTCTACTCAGTCATTCACAAAAATCTAATCTCTTCAGCTGTTGGTTTATACTTGAGGAGAAATCCACACACATTGACACTTGTGCATGTATTCACTACTGCTTAGTCCTCAACTGCTATGAAAGCAGCTGGACATCTCAGTGGACATGCAGATGAATATCACGTTCACCTGAATAATGCCTTGCAGAAAAGTGTTAATTTATAAACTGGGGATCTTCTGCCTCTGATTAGCTCTGTGGCAACAGATGGAATGGTGTATCAAGTGCAAGTGTTCTCACTTTAAGACAGATGGCCTAAAAGCTGGAGAGAAGCAGGAAAAAAAGACATAAGAATTATTAAAGATTTGGAAAACATACCTCAGTGAACATTTGAAAGAGACAGATTTGTTTAGTTTATGACAAGGAAGGTGAAGGTGTGAGTTTATCACAGCCATCAAGTATCAACATGGCAGGGGGGAAGGTGGTAACAAAGAGCTCTTCAGTTTCAAAGCCAAAGACAGTTTTATGGTAATAAGGCAAAAAGTAGGTAACCTTACCTGTTTGGTGTTCCAGGCTAGGCAAAAAGAGATGGGTAAGCCCTCAACTCTTCAAAAATGGATAGTCAGCCATTTGTCTGTGTTTACACCCAGACACCTAGCAGGGCAAGACACATTTATTGGAATTTGAATTTCAGCTAATTCAGATTTGAAATAAAGTAAAAATAGCTGTCAGAACAGTTACCAATTTCTGGTACAGTCTCCTGCTGTGGAAATCTTTTCAATTCAAAACTGTTTGGTATTTTTAATAGTTAGGACATTAATTCCCAATCCAACAGTCTGTTACAGAAAAGGTCGGGCTACGCATTCACAATGCTTTCTCCTGTCTTTATAACATCCCAGCCTCTGAATTTATGCCTTTATTACAGTATTGTTTGATCATCAGTCTTAATGAAGCTCTCATTAACCACCTCTGCTTTCCTGTGAAATGGTCACACGTACCATTCAGCCATTACTGAATAAATCTAGTCATTAAAGAAAGGAAATAATTAATCTCCTCTTGTCATCTGTGTCACAGCTGCTAATGGACTGAAATAATATCTATAATGTACATCAGAAAGTACATTCTGTTTCCTTTTAAAAACATAAAAAGTAATTTAAAATGTTGCTGTTGTATTGCACCTACTTTTTTTTTATACACTTTTCCACGCTTAACGTATCTCAGAATGTATTACTTGGGCAGAGTGACTCCAGGCTTCTCATTGTCTATAGACAATGAGACTTTTCTGGCTGGGTTTTAAATAGTCAGTTATTGGTTAATATTGACATCGTGTTTGAAAGGCAAGGGAAGAAGAGATGTTATGTTTAAGTTATATACCCTACTACATTCTTTTTTGTACATCAGTGTTAATAGTTTATTTGACAAAATGTCTCAGTTAAGGAAGTATTTTGCTTCTTGGAAAGTTCTTTGCTCCAAAGACACTCTTGGTTAAGTATTGCCTCTCTTATGCAAATAGGAATCAACTCACTTGAATGAGTATCCATATTCAGTATTGCAGAGATAAGTTTCAGATAGTTATAAGAATGAGTAACTCTGCAAACAAACAGTCAGTGATTTATTATATAGGCCTTTAGTGCTGGGTATTTGAAAATAATTTCTCCACCTTACCAGCTGTGACTTGGTCTAATTGTCTGTAACAAATCTTGGTATGATCTTGTTTACCTCATTATCTGTCAGTTCCTGGCCAGTTTAACTGACTGATTTCATGACCGCATCTACTTCTCTGCCCAGTAGCTGATTCAACTATGTCACTATTGAAATAAAACAAATGGACATATTATTATGACACCAATAGTTCTGGATTTTTAGCAGAAAGGAAGGGCCTAACAGTTACATAGATGAATGTCATATATCATTTGTCTGTATCTGAGACTACAGCTCCAAGAAAATCCTCCTAGCAGAGCCACAAGGTTACAAAAGTTCTACTTGTGTCCCTTGGCCCCAGCCACTTACCCCACTGTGTTGTATGTGGTTCACTGTGTAGATGGACAACTGGGGAATTGACCTGATTAAAGAATAAAAATTAAAATTACACAGGGTTTTATTTTGGACCTGTTTCCCTGTACAGCCCCACAATCACTGATATCCTCACAACAAAGGGGGCTAGATGGGAACAGAAAGGGGACCTTTCTGAATCAGGAGAAATAGATGTAAAAAGTGGTCCAAAAGGATGTCTCTGTTCCCTGAGTGTTCCTTAAACTATTCTGAGAAATAAACCAGAGAAACATTAACTAGTCCGAGGATGATTCTTGCAGATGGCTAGACCTTGCTAGGAGTTCTCTTTAGCTTTAGTAAGCTAAAGTCATTCCTTAGGTTGAAAGGCTCTTAGAATAGCCAGGTTGCAACACAACATTAATTCAAGTTTCTGTCTTTCAAAGCTCACCGCAAATTTCTAAGAATTTGGGGAAAGATTGATAAAAGTACAATTAAAATCTAGTTACTCAACTCACTGCACATTTTCAACCCTGAAACTACAGGAAGCACTTTAAACATAACTTTCTTGTTATAACAAAGGTTCAACAATTAATATGATCACTTCACAGTTTTCCCATCTAGGCTGACTGAATAACAGTACTCAGAGATGATATCTCACATAGTATTCCAGAGTCTTAATATTAGTATTTGACCTTTTTCTTTGTGTTGATCATTCCACAGTCCTCCATCAAGTAGTTGTTGTACTTACTGCTTTCACCATTTGCCTTCTCTTTTAGTCACTATGCTTGCTTTGCATTGTTCACTTTTCTAAGTAGCACTCTCTCCCTTCAGAAAGTATTGTACTTATTGACTTTTTAACTTTCCAAGGATCCAATTCATCTGGCTTGGAGTTTGAAATAAAATCATCATCCATCATTTTGTAAGGCAGAAGGCAACATTTGGCACTGTAACATGGTGTTAGTATTATTTTTCAAATGTCTTTTTCTGCTGCTGATTTGGTTTTGGTGATGGCAAAATATTTTCTTATTTTGCAGTGATTGGAGTTTTTTATTTGTTTTGTGGCTGACTAATTTTGTGTATTTCATTCTTTGTTTTTTAGAAGTATTTGTATAGTATTTGTGCACAAAGTACACAAGGATTTGGAACTGCTTGAAATTCATCTACCAGATTCTTGCCTTCCAGCTTCTTGTTGAATTCAGTAGACTCAGAGATGCCATGGGAAGACTAGAATCCTGACATGTCCACATCTGGAATGTTGTCCTCAGCTCTGGTTGTTCCCACTGAAAGCAGGATATACTGGAACTAGAAGAGTCACTACGTAGAGGAGTAAGGGGACAGGAATGGCTTATGTACAGGGAGAGACTACATAGGCAGTTCAGTGTGGAAATGAGGCAACTGAGGTGTGTTATGATAGAAGTCTGAACAATCATGAATCATCTGGAAAAAACCAACCACCCCCCCAAAAAAAAACCTCCAAGCAAAACAAAGAAACAATAAAAAAAACCCCAACCAACCAACCAACCAAAACAAAACAACAGAAAAGGAATTTGCCATTTCTCATAATACAAGAAGTGGATTGGGAGGCAAGTGAAATCATATGGAAAAGTATTAAACAAAAGGATGGAATGGTTTTCCACACAGACTGGAGTTCAGTGACAAGGGATGCCATCAACACTAAAAGTCTGAATAGGTTCACAATGGGATTTAACAGTCTCATGAAAGAAAGCTCCATCCAGGACTGCTCTGGCCTGTGGGGAGGATTTGAGCTGGTAGACTTCTAGAACATGGGAAAAATTTGAATCACATTTGGACTGTTCTTATATGCCTTCCTTCAACATTTGCCACTGTCCTACAGACATGGTATGCTACCTTCTTAAGTAGACTTTTACTATAAGTGAGGATGCCTGTTCTTCTGTGCCTAGGAAAACTGGGACCAAAGAAGGAGAGAGAGAGATGGAGAGGAGCATTGAATGCATTAGGATATGAGATCAAGTCATCAGTGATAAAATGTTGGGCAATGTGATTTTTAGTTGGCTGCTAGACAGGAAAGGCAGAGATGAGGAGAGCGGGAAAAGGATCTGCCTTTTCCTCTCCTTCTCCTTTACTTTCAGGTGACTCACTTTGCAGTTTTCAGTGTGAGGCCACTGTTTGGTCTCCTATCTTTCTCACATTTTTATTCTCTTTGTGACCCTTTGGCTTGAGCAAGCTGAGTCCTTTTTGTTGTTTGTTTGTTTGTTTAATCTTTTAACATGATCACCATACAGGTGCTTATGTAAGGTGTTCATGGCCATCTCTGTTCCTATTCCTGCTTCTTTCATAGTCCCACAACATTCCCAAAATCAAATATTGGAGGCAAGATATCAGTTCAAAATATCTGCCCTGAAATAAACCTTCCACATTCCATACCAACTCCTTTGTCACCAGAAGCCCTATAAAAATTGAATTTCTTCTGCAGGCTCCTGTTCCTCTCTTCTAGCTGTCATATTTATTATTCCAGGCCAGCGACTTTGATGTTGCTAATGGTTTCCCCTTGTTGTGCACCTGATGTATAAACAAAGGTCTTTTTGCACAAAACAAAGTCAAGTTATCATCTTTGATCAGATTGTTTGGATCAGGTTCAGCTGACAGCTAGAGAGTTTTTTCCACCCCTATGCATTTTCAACATGCTGCAAATCCCTTATGCTTGTGGGATTTCTTGTTTGTTTGCCTGGGTTTCTTCAGAGGTTAACTTCTCCAAACAGCAGTCTGGAAAAGAGAGTAATGCAGCAAATATTCCAGATCTTGAGGAGCAAAGAATGTGTGTTGCTGGCAGAATGTGATTGCTAAGAAACATCCCAGATGCCATCAAGCTAAAAGCATAAGGGCTGTGAAGTCAGAAAGTGCATCCACAGAAGAAGGGTGAAGCTGAAACTGTCAAGCCTTTGAACATATGGTGCACACATTCAAGATCAAAGGTTAAAAGTTACTTTTTAACTCATGTAAACAGGTCTTTTTTTTTTGTGCTTCCACAGTGCCTTTTGTCTAGGGATGCTAAAGCGTTTTTGTAGGTTGGGGGGCCATTACTTTATCTGACAATCAATCAGGAACACTAATGTGCAGAGAGTCGAGGTGAAAAATCAAGTCATGCAATCAGAAAGTAAGAGCTGGCACCAGCAGACACTGTTGCTTTCTCTGTGAACCTTGTTCTTAGAGCATAAAGGATTTAATTTTGAAAAGGGACAAATAATTTATTGATAGGGTAATTATTAACTGACTACCCCCTCTATAGCCACAAAGACCAACAAAATGTGACTTTGTAGTGAAATACCTGTGCTTTACCCCAGGGGAGACATGCCTACCTGGGCCAGGAAGTATTGTTATTCCTGTTTTAGAGCTGAGATACTCAATGCTCAGTCCTGTGTTCTAATGAATGAATGACATTTGCAGTAACTTTATTGTATATATACAGGTTGAGGGAGGTTTTCTTCCCCCTCTATTTTGCCCTAGTGGGACCACATTTGGAGTATTGTGTCCAGTTCTGGGCTCCCCAGTTCAAGAGGTACAGGGAAATACTGGAGAGAGTCCAATAGAGAGCTACAAAAATGATGAAGAGACTGGAACATCTCTATTTTGAGGAAAGGCTGAGAGACCTGGGGCTGTTTACCTTGGAGAAGACTGGGTGGGGATCTTAGTCAGTGTATACAAACATCTGAAGGGTAGGTGTCAAGTAGAAGGGGCCAGGCTCTTGTCAGTGGTGCCCTGGGATAGGATGAGGGGCAATGGTCACAAACAGGAAGCCAGGAAGTTCCACCTCAACAGGAGGAAAAACTTTTTTCCTGTGAGGGTGACACAGAGCCCTGAACCAGGCTGCCCAGAGAGGTGGTGGAGTCTCCTGCTCTGGGGACTTTCAAAACCCTCCTGGATCTGTTCCTGTGTGGGCTGCCCTGGGTGATCCTGCTCTGGCAGGGGCATTGCACTCGATGATCTCCAGAGGTCCATTCCAACCCCTACCATACTGAAACACATGCAGACAGACAATGTAGCAACACTTTTCTTTAAATCTTAGCCTTACTGCAAGCTCTGACTGACTCCCTGACCCCTAAATATCAAATCTCCACTTGGGACCCTGTTCCTTGCAGTACTGATGCAGTCAGTGTAAGTTATTTACTGGATACAGAGCTTGACAACAACAAAGCCAGGCATGTTTTGGCCAGTGTATTAAACCTCAGTGCACATGATTCAAATTTGATTTGTGCTTTTAAGTACTTACATATCTCTTCACTTGTCCTCATCAGCCAGGAATGAAACTAGAAATAGCACAGTACTGTACTTGCACTATTTCAGATCCTGGAACTGAAATACAAAGTGATTGTTTCTTTGATCTAGAAAGTCTGAATAACACCTAGAGTACCAAAGTGATCGACAGGAAATGCATGGAAAGTATTCATTTCACCAATGTCTGTGATTTCCAATGAATCACACTAAACAAAGGCAGATGTTTGGAAAATAGGCAAAGTTATTGGCAAAGGCCCTAATAAGAACCTCTTTAGACGAGTGCCTGACTTGCAATATCTGGATAGGCATCACTGGTGTGAAAAAAACCCAAACAAAACAGAGAAAGTTGACAGAGGAGTCTCAAGAAAGCTTTTTTGTTTCCCTGAAGGTTTGATTTTGAAGTATTGCTTCTTCCTGAAGTGGCAGAAAGACCCTAAGCTTATAAAATATAGTGAATGGAAATTCTGTAGGAAATAATCCATGGGGAAAAAAAATATTGGGGAGATCTGAAATACTGCTATGCTAATTTGGAAAACAGCTTTCTTTCATTTGAGCTTCTGAACATTTTATATCCTTTAAAAACATAAATAATGGAAACTAAAAGATTTTCCTGTTGAAAAACAAGGCTTCATTTTGAAAGCATTACATTCAGATACTATAACCGCATTCATTTTTCCCCAGACTTTTACTGAATCAATTTATGAAAAGCTTCTCTTTCTCACTAGCAGGGCTCGTTACAAAAATAAATAAATAAATAAATAAAAAATTAGCTTTTCCTAATGAGCAATGTTGTTTCAGAAAATCCATAACTAGTTTTAAGAAGGACCGTGAGTTTTAAGAAGGACTGTGTTTAAAAGCAATGCAAAACTCCTCATGCTGGTGCCTGGGAGCACATGCTACTTGTCAGTAACAAACATATCACCTGGTGGTAACCTGCTTTTTATCAACAGCAGTCAAAAGGTTCAGGTCAGCAAGACCAGCACAGACAAAAAAAAGTGCTGATGCAGGTATCCTGAGTAGGAGGCCTTACTGTGTAAGATAAGGAGATGATAACATGGAAGTTTTGTGGGGTCTTGGTTTTTTTTTTTAATAGAGGCTGGAGCTACTGGAGCCATGAATTAGCCACACAGATAGGAACACAGGGAAGCATGTTCTCTACGGCTGAAAGTGAGATGAGAAATAATTTACAAGGCAATCTGTCTATTTCTACATTGTCCCCAACACGGTGAAGTTCAAGAGTTGCTGGTCAGATTAGCAGGCTGCTCCCTACTGCCAGCTTTCTGGCACATGCCACTAGCTATATCTGCTCTGTACTGTTGATGCGATGCATTTCCTTAGGTGTCTGGGAAGTGAGCAACAACAGAAGGATCACTATGGAAAAATCTATTAACACTGCTGTGTACCGAGTGCATGTGTACAATGGTCTAGGATCCAGAAGCCATGGAAATACCAATGGCTGCTTTAAGAGATGCAGTTATTAATAAAAGATTAAGTATACTTGTTCAGATGGATGACAAGCAGGGATATTTGCTCTAGATAGTACAAAAGCATATTCCGACAAGAATATAGGATACTTAGACCAATAAACCAATACTTCCTTTAATCCACACCAGCCAAACTGTTACTTTCAAGCCTCTGACTTGTTTCCTCTTCTGTGTTCTTTTTTCCTCACAGATCAAAGTCTGCCCAGATTCTAAACCTGCTTGTTATCCATTTGCCATTCAGAAATATCCACATCCTTTTTTAAACTGGATTGATGGGCTGAGGCCAACCATGGGAGCTTCAACAAGGCCAAGTGCCGAGTCCTGCACTTGGACCACAACAACTGCAGACAACGCTACAGGCTTGGAGAAAAGTGGCTGGGAAGCTGCTCGTCAGAAAAGGACCTGGGGGTGTTGATCAACAGCCGGCTAAACACGAGCCAGCAGTGTGCCTGGGTGGGCAAGAAGGTCAACACCTTCCTGGCCTGGATCAGATATAGCGTGGCCAGCAGGAACAGGCAAGTGATTGTGCCCTTGTGCTCAGCACTGGCAAGGCCACACCTTGAGTATTGTGTTCAGTTTTGGGTACCACAGTGTAAGAAAGACATTGAGGTGCAGGAGTGGGTACAGAGAAGGGCAACAAAGCTGGTGAAGGGTCTGGAGAATAAGTCTTAATAGGAGTGACTGAGGGAGCTGAGCTTGTTTAGCCTGAGGAAAAGGAGGCTGAGGGGTGATGTTATTGCTCTCTACAGCTGATAAGACAAGAGGAAATGGCATCAAGTTGCACAAGGGAAGGTTTAGATTGGACATTAGGAAAAACTTCTCTGACGAAAGGGTTACCAAAGACTAGAACAGGCTGCCCAGGGAAGTGGTTGAATCACCATCCCTGGGTGTTGGATCACCAGCCTGGAGAAGACTCCGGGGGGACCTTATAACTGCCTTCCAAGATCTGAAGGGATCCTACAGGAAGACTGGAGAGGACTCTTCACAAGAGTGTCCAGCAATAGGACAAGGGGAAATGGTTTTAAACTGAGGGAAAATAGGTGTATACTGGATCTTAGGAAAAAGTTATTCAGTATGAGGGTGGTGAGACTGTGGAATAGATTGCCCAGGGGGGTTGTGGATGCCCCTCCCTGGAGGTGTTCAAGGCAAGGTTGGATGAGGCCTTGAGCAACCTAGTCTAGTTGAGACACGTCCCTGCCCATGGTGGGGAGGTTGGATTATCTAAGGTCCTTTCCAGCCTAAGCCATTCTATGATTCTGTGACGTATTTGAAAGCCATCTAGATTTGGTACTTAAGGATATGGTGTAGTACTGGCCCTGGTAGAGTTAGATAATGGTTGGACTTGATGATCTTAAAGGTCTTTTCCAACCATAGCAATTCTGTGATTCAAGCAAAGCCCAGAATGTGCATTTCCTGTTGGAAAATTGGCCTACCATGACTGACATCAGTTGTTGAGCAGTTGGCTCAACAAGGAAGAATGGCCTTGTGGAGCAAAGTGTGGAGTGATTCTGAGCAGATCTGATTCTGTACCTTTCTCTTTCAAAGGCTTTCTGGGTGCCTTCAGTCACATTGCTTAACTCTGCTTTATTTCTCCCATGGCACAGCATGATATTACTCTTTCTGCTTCCCTTGGGAGTTCCTTGCATACTTAAGTGGCTAGGTAGCTCCAGTGCCAATTTCTGTATTTACCCTGACACATACCTTGGTGCTACAAAGACACCAGGGCCTTCACAGATGACTTCTCTTAAATTTAGTTTCCTAAGTGTTTCCCCATCTATTCTTCAGAGCTGTTTAGCTCCTTTGTTTATATTCCAGGCTTTCTCTATTGCTGAAAGGTTTCATTTATGCCAGAATACACAGCAGATTGCAGCTAATGGCAACAAACACTTTAATATTTTCCTAATTCTATTTTCAAATGCAGGAAAGAAGCTCCTTGGAATTTTCAGCAAGTCAGCCGTCCTAATTTCCTTTGAGCCATTTGTCTGTAGGCAATGCTAAACAATTGCTGTGGTCTGTTTCGGGTATTTCAGTAGTGAGCTGTTCCTATGCAGAATGAATATGACACACAAAGAGTTCGATCGGCCTTTATCTGGCTCCTTCACTGAAGGTCATTTAATCTCTCAGGAGAATTTCCTTGTGATGGAGACTCCACTGCAGTGTCATTCTCAGGCTGTGTTTCCATAGCAAAGTCACCTGGAAAACCATTAGGACGTAACTCTGGGGCAGGTCTCAGTTCTCTATTTCCATGTGGGGGTTAGGCTACAGGAGAGACGTTGTTAAGGGTAAGGGTTCCCTACACCAGTGACTCGATTTTTACTTCCACCCAGGACATTGTAGAGGATCCTGTAATTCTTTTTTTGTTTTGGTTTGGTTTTTTTTCTATTACTTAAAGTTGGCAGATTCTTCCTTTGGTTTGTGAATCAAGAAATTTTACTTAGTTTCAAAACTGTTTTTCTGACAATAAATTCTACCTAGCACTCTGCTGCAGAGGTTTATGAACAGAAATGAACTTCAGGCAAATGTTTTTACTCTTTCCCATGTAAAGAAGCAGGAAACACCCACATCTCCAAATATACAAGCTCACGCAGGTAAGCTCTCCTGCTGATGCGGGTCTGTGTGTACTTATCAGAAAGATAAGGGATGAGGCTTTGTTGTTTCTACTAGTTACTAGCGTGGTACCAGCAGGATTGGTTCTAGGGCCTGTTCTGTTTTCTGGTACAAAGTTTCAGAATTTGGTCTCTTCTCACAGATTTTCTTAAGATCATTGAAGAGTGGTTTTATCACTCAGCTGTTTAATCACATCAGCTTCTTCCAGCTCTCAGAATGAGCAGTAGAGGAATCTCGGGCCTCTTCAGTAATAGACATTTTTGTTAATTCGTGGGAGATCATCACCGGACAAACATGTTAGAAGAATCAGCATTCTCTACCATGTGTAAAATCTAACTCATTTTTTTCCTGACATTGCATTTCTACCAGCTGTATTGGGCTACTTGCTTAAAATAAAACCAATGGATCTTCCCACTGAATGTGGTATTGCCATAATATAGCAAGGAATGTGTTTTTTATCTGATTTTCTCTCCCTGAGCTACTGTGAAGTTCCTGATGCACCAAGATCTAGATTTACTTAACAAATGCTCAGAAAGTTTTCTTCAGGAGATACAGAGTATCTTCTTTTTTTTTTTTTTTCACTCAGAATCTTTGTGGAGAAATCACTTAAGCCTGTGGTGATCTGCTGTCTTCTTCATTTTTTAACATAAACAGCACTTTGGTTGTATTTACATCACCTGGAAGAGCGAGGAAGGCAAAGACCCTGCAGTTGCCTGCCAGTGAATATACTGTATTTGTTGATACAAGTTCTTCAGGAATTGCACTTGAATTAGGAAATTTACTTCTCTCGATGTTTTTTCTGCACATTTGTAAATCTTCTTGCACAGTTTAGCTTTCAGACAACTTTTTCTTCTCATATTAGCAGGGCTAAATCCATGAAGGGTCCAATGACTTTTGTTTCTGAACCAAAGAGACCTAAAGGCTGGTGAGATAAGCAGAGAGACTGTTGTTTTACTTCAAATTGCTCAGATGTGTACAGTAAAAGGTAGAAAAATGATGCTCCTACTACAATGAAGGTATCAACAGCAATAGTTCAAGTGATATTGATGGCTTCTTTCCAGAATATTTTGTATTCTTGGAACACACAGAGCTGCTGCCAGGACTGGAAGGGTGGGGCATTCCCTGTTATTTTTTTCTTTTTTTCTTGCCGTACCAGTGATGGGGAGAAAAAGGACTGGGGTTTTAAAGTACTTTTAAGATATTGCTGAGGCAAAAAACTTCAACTAATATTGCTTGTATAGCCAGAGTAGGAAGGTACACAAAGTATCTCAGAGGAGGTCAGTAAGAGGTAAGGTACATTTTTATGTAAAGCCAATAAATTTTGCTAGATTATATGATCCTGCTCTGACAGGGGGGTTGGACTCCAAGATCTCCAAGGTCCCTTCCAACCCCTACCATTCTGTAAGCCTGTGATAAATAATTATGATAATGTCTCCAAGATTTTAAATACTGTGTGCTTTTCAGTTTGCCTCCTAAAACACCCAGGAAAAGCAAAAGTTGGTTGTTAAAAAATCACAGTCACAGGATTACTTGCTTCATTCTGACAGAGCCTTACACCTCCTTTGCTTGCTGCCTTAGGTAATGACATCAGGATATGATAACACTATCTTTTCTTATGGTGTTGAGGTCACCAGGGAGTGTGGTGAAAGAGTGCTTTGCAAAATGGCACTGTGACACCCTGACCCAGCTTCACACTTTTATCAGTGCTACTCTACATGGCACAGTGAGATTGATTACATGCGTGTGACAAAAGCTGGAGCCTTCCCCTGAGGGTGCCTATTCAACCACCTAAATGCTTAGAAATTGTCATAGACACATGGAAGAGAATGGATCTCTTATCTCAGAAGGCTGATGTTCTCTTGTATGGAGGCAAACTGGAAGGATTTAGTACTACAGTTCTTAGAATTTCACAGTTCTGCTACAGGAAGACTCTTTAGAGGGCATTTTCTTGTCTAACATTCTTGCTCTTAGCAGTATTACTTAATTACGTTCTTTCCATATTGTTATTAATTTCTGAAATTGTACTTGGAGAGGTGCTGGAGCAGGTCCAGTGCAATGAAGCTGGTGAAGGGTCTTGAGATTAAATCTTATGAGGAGCAGCTGAGGGAGCTGAGGTTGTTTAGTCTGAAGAACAGAAGGCTGAGGGGAGACCTTACCACTCTCTACAACCACCTGAAAGAACATTGTAGAAAGGTGGGCTTTGGTCTCTTCTCACAAGTTACAACTGATAAGACAAGAGGAAATGACATCAAGTTGTGACAGGGAAGGATTAGGCTGGACATGAGGAAAATCTTCTCTCCTGAAAGGGTTATCAAAGTCTAGAACAGGCTGCCTAGGGAAGTGGTCGAATCACCATCTCTGGTTGTATTTAAAAGCCATCTAGATGTGGTGCTTAAGGCTTTGGTGTAGTACTGGCCCTGGTAGAGTTAGATAACAGTTTAAAGGTGTTTTCCAACCACAGCAATTCTGTGATTCTGTGTGATAATTCACACCAACAGAAGACTCATAAAACTCAGGTGATTAAGAAGAGTATACACAATGGAGTTGTACTGTCCTGTGTAGCTCAAAACCCACTCTATTTACATTGATACATGCCTACTGACACTTGTTAGACAGTGGAAACTATCTAACCAAAACTATCAGGCTTCTTTATTTACTGGTAGATCAATGTCTCAGTGTTTCTCTTTAGGTCAGCTGAAATCAACCCATAAGGAAAATTCAGTGCAGAGAAGCCTTTATGTATTAAAAAGCAAATGCCAACAGATTTTTATGCCTCCTGAAAATGTTGAAAATAATTTGCAAAAATTATATTTACAAGCTGGGGGAAGGGGGCACATAATAATTAAAAATTTTTTTAAAAATTATTATTTCCATATTTTATATGCTCTCATTGTGATCTTTATTTTGTTTGGATCGTATAGTACTGACACTATTGAAATTAAACACTTTGACTTGATTTTTTTTAATCTAGTTTTTACAATACTTTTCTTCATAATTTCCTTTTTTTTTTTTTTTGAGTACACTTTAAATTATTTACATTTTCCCTGAGAGAAAAACTACTTTCTATCAACTGCAACTTTGATATGCGGGGTTTGTAAGTCTCATGAAAAATGAATTTCTCTTCTTAGTGAGTCTCTATCCCTGCTTCTGATGTGTCAGATTCTCAATGGTCTTTGTAAACCATTTTTCCTTGTTGCATTCAGTTATTTGGATATCTCTTCACTTTCAAACACACCTTAATAATTAATTTCCCTGCTTTTGTAAACCTCAGTCTTGTTGTGCCATTGCTTCTTTCCTGCCTGGACTGCCTTACTGTTCATGTAATTAAATATTTTTCTCTATATCTTCCAGCTACTTCCTAGTTTTACATGAAAAGTTCCCAAAATGTGAGTGGAACAAACAGTAAAGAATTTGTTGAGAGTGGGCTAGGCTTGTGGGTTTGGTCATGAGTCAGACCTGAAAGGAGTAGAAACAACAAGAAAACAAGAATTCAGTGTTAAAGACTGACAGAGTAACAATATCTCCACTCCAAAACTGCTAGCTGCCGTTGGGGTAAAGACCAAAAGAGTCCCATTATCAGGGAGGAAGATGGTAGTGAGATGATTTCTATGTAGCTCATGGCAGAAGAGTGTCCTGGCAGTAAGTAAGTCAAGCTGACGGTAACTGGAGCTGTGTTGAGAGCAGCATTGCCAGTAGATTGAGTGAGGGGAGTGATTCTACCCCTTTTTACTCAGCATTTCTTGGAACCTATCTAGAATAGTGTGTCCAGTCCTGAGCTTCCCAACACAAGAAAGATATTCCATGCACCAGTACAGGTTATGTGTTGACTTGCTGGAAAGCAGGTCCATGGAAAAGGACCTGAGAGTCCATGGGACAGCAATGGGCCCTTGTGGCCAAGCAGGCCAGTGATATCCTGGGGTG
>JANIJG010010029.1:0-61584 GCA_024611175.1 Megaceryle torquata | reverse complement strand
ACCTTGGACAATTTGGCCACTGCAACATTTCAAATAATCACATTTCTGGCTCATGCTTTGTATTTCTTATAGAGTGGAAATGTAGTCAGTCCAAAACTCACAGGTACATTGTCAGCTGCTAATTTCTGATCAGCATTTACCTAGTATTTTTATTAAAAGTTAATCTGACTTACCCTATAATAACCACACTAAGGTAGTACTTTTTATAAATACAAACAGAGTCCACCTTATTAAAGAAACTGTAGATAAACATTAATTAAATGCTCATATTGGACATTAGACGTACCTCATATCAGATTTCTCCAATGCCAAGTTTTCCTGGGATGCCATTTTTCTTTTCTGATACGTGATGGTTGGAGGAAGGATTTATCCTGGTGTCTTGGGTGGGCTGGATGTCCACCAATACTAACATTTCAGTCTTGTGAATGAGCTTCATAGGCTGTGGAATTGCTGTACTTTGTGTGTGTGACACTTAAAGGGTAATTGTTTGATACAGAATACTGCCTCATCACTGCTTGTTGAAATCTCACCTCCTGGAATGAGGGGGCAATGGGTGGAATTTTCAGCATTTGAACGTACAGCCTTTTCTCCTCAGTCTTGGTAATACAAAGTGGGTATTCATATCCAAATTCTCATTTTAAGAGTGCAATAATGGAATCTGTTCTAGTGTCAGAGCAGGGCAGGGTGGCTTGTCCTTGTGTGGAGGTCCTCTGATCGTAGGAGGCAGGATGTTACCAACTGTCCTTCTGGACTATTCCCAGCTATGTATACCTTACATTTCTTCATTCTTAGAGGGTACTGCTTCCTGCACCTTTCAGTTTAATAATAATTTTTTTTTCAAAAAAGCAAAAAGCTCCATTTACAACACTTCAGAAGCTTTTTATTTATGAAACACTAACCAGTGTGTTCACTGCTTTATGAACTGGAGAAGTAAGGCATGTTCTTCACTGTTGCAGGTTTACAATCACAGTCAGATACTTATTTGTTTGGCATTTCCTTTACATGGCAATTCCTGTTGTACAATAAAATGTGATAGTGAACAATAGCTATGCATGTAATTATCAGTTTAGTGGTGCCTAATGTAACAGTGAAAATATCTATATAGTCTTTGCCTCTGTTAATTTCTGTGGGAATTACTTTATGGATTATCTAGCTTCAGAATCCAGATTTGATATCTATCACTTCTAAAATACACTGAATTATTTCTTTGAGGAAGTGAAAGGAAGGCTTGAGCTTTTTCTCAAACTTCTTCTTTTTTTTTTTTCTTTACTGTTCCTTAATCTTTTCTACCTTTTTAGGAATTGTCCAGTAAAACCATGGAAAGATGAAGTGAAATTTCATGCATCATACATAAAGTCTTGTACATCATTGTACTTTGTGTCTTAAGCAGGGTGTTCTGGATCTTCACCTCTTTAGCTTTAGTGCTTCCAATAATGTTTTGTCTTCAGTGGTTTGGGTGGATCTGGGTTTGGAACTGTGTTTTTGTTGGAACATCTCTATGTTGGATCCCTGCAGTTTTCAGGGCTTGGAAAAGTTATAACTTACAATAGAAGACAAAGTAAACATGCCATCAAAAGGGAAAAAATGAAATCTCTGTTTATTCACCTGCATGCTAGAGATGAATCTTATTCACAGCAGCTAGCTGAAATATTCTAGATATTAAAAGGCCTGGAAAAAAATGAATTTGTTTAAATGCCTGGGACATTGTTCCAATAAGCTTTGTGTCCCAGATGTTGATTTGCAGCAGTAGTATGCTGGATGAGGTTTGCTGTTGAATGTGCTATCAGATGGTGGCGCATTGCATATGTATGGGGGAAAAATGGATTCCTGAGCATATCTGTGCTGTTTTGTAATTAAGAAATAGGCTGTGAGAGCCTGTGCATTTCTGGATGACTAGAGCATTGGAAAGGTCTGAGACCCATGTCCAAGTGACCTCTAACCATCTGAGAGATTTAAATACACTGCCTTGTGAACTCTACTGACCAGGCCTCCCTACCAGCATCATGTTACAAGGAAAGAAAGGAGTGTTTGCTTTTATTTTTGCTTCTGTTTGCAGCTTCCACATTAACACCATATGTAAAGATTTGATCCAAGGTATAGTAAGTCTCTGGAACGAGCATGACTATTTCTTCTGAATTCAAAATGGAACTAGTAGCCTCTTTTTGAGCTTCTTCTCATGCTTCCCAAAGAAATTTATTTTCAATGGAAGGCAAATAAACTTCCCACTTGAAATATGCTGGGAAACATGATGGTTGTCACATACCATCTTCCCTGTTTCCCTCTTCCTACATACAAAGCTTAAACAGAGCTCCTGCACCTCATACGTAGGCAAGATACAGGAGATATAAGTGAAAAAAAGATAAAGCGTTAGCTGAGGAATGTGATTTTCAAAAGCCTACTTGGGAAGACACAGCGATTGGTTTTGAAAATTCCCCATTCCTGCTGTAGGTGGTTTAAGGTCATCTCTGTGCTGGTGTAGAGCTCCCTGTGCTGAGCAGCCAGGCTGCTCCATACTCCACTCTTTTGTGCTTCCTTATCCACAGGACAGCTGTGACTGGTGAGAGATAGAACAGTGGCCTAGGAGGAGAGAGGTTTGGGCACCACTTTGCTGAAACCAGCCCACTGTGCCACTGTGGCAGTAGAGCCTGGCTGCTGCACAAAGGGCTTGCCAGGGAGAGCTGGCATTCATCGAGCTCCTAGGAGTAGAGCAGACTGGGGGACTGGTCTCTGCCCATAGATGGCTTTTTGCAGTTTTCATCAAATGTCATTAATCTGTGCTGTTGCCAAAGATCACGACTTGTGGTGCTTTGCATCCATGTCTGAATTGCTGGAGTTTGGGAAACAACCCAGAACCTCAGATGTGACTATTTCTAAGTAGGGGCATTGGGGTTTTTTTATGTCTGACTCTATAGACCTGAAAAAAACCTGAAAGTGAAATTAATGTAAAATATAAGTAAGAGAAACTGGAATGCCAGTTATCCTTCAAAAGTATTGCATGTTAAAAATATTCAAGTTTTATGGTTGAAGTTTCTTGAGGTTGCTATGCATGAAGCTACTGGCATTTAGACAAGTTATCTGGGGCTTATAAAGTATCTTAAAACATAAAACTACCTTGTGGAAGTTTTATTTAAAGCTTATCCTATGGATATTGTTACAAAGACTGAAGATGCCAGGTAAGATACAGAATTTTGAGATTTGGAGTGGATAAAACTGCCCACAGCTGTGTAGACCCTGGTGGGCATGTATTTGCCATGTTTTGGTACTGCTAGACTACAGGGTTCCTAAAAAAGCATCATTCTAGCAACTCATAAGCAGATGAAACAGAGGTCACCTTGGAGAGACTCTTCTCAGCATGGTAACAACTAAAGCAGCCACTTCACAAATCAACAACTTGAGTGGATTACAGGAAATGTCTGGTCTGTTTGTTGGTGTAATGCAATTTCTTACTATGGCTGAAATGAACTGGCCTATAAATTAAAACTCAGAAGTGGGACTGGAGGCATGCACTGTCCTGGTGACAAGACAGACCTATGAGTGGCATTTGTGAACCAGTTGGTTGGTAAGGCTTGGTTATTTTTTATTTTTTTTCTGACTAGGCCGTGTAGCTGTTATGTATACACGAGCACAAGGGAAGGGGGTTTTGTTAAGTATATTTATTTTATAAATATAAATATATACCCTCTGGTAGCCAGAAAGGATTTCCTGTGAATAAAATGTAATTATTGACAGCACTGGATTTCTGGACTGGAAGGTTGAGTACTGTCACCAGGAAAATGGAAGAGATCTGAGCAACCAGACTGAGGAAGCATTGCTGCCCCTTCACTAGGGAGAGGAAATACTCCCGAAGGAGCTGAATAGAGAGAAACTGTGGAGGAGGATTCACATCAGAAGTAGAAGGAAGAAGCAGCCTTCAGTAGAACTGAAGGCAAGTGAGAACTGGTAGGCAGCAAAGAGCAGACAGAAGAGGACAAGGGGAGTTAAATGTTTCCAGCTGATAGCAGTTTTCCAGAAGGTTAACTGAGGGATGCCTTTAAAAGTTCCAAATGGCTGAATGAAGAAAGATGGCTGAGGTACCTCTGTGACAGGCAGGTCAGCCCAGATGGAAAGTCAGTCAGTAATGTTCTCCAAATATCTAAGCAACCAAGGCACCCTGAAACCAACATACATGTAATTTTATTGGTAAACTAGGCTTCTGAATTTGGAAGTCAGTATGTGATGCTGATAATGCCTATAGTCACTAAATACTGCAAAATATCTCAATATGTAGTTGATTTCTTGAGACTTGCCAGGGTACTGAAGAAAATTAGTATCTAACTGATCTTCACAGTAATTCTCCCTACCACGGTGGTGGGGAAAACAGTACATAAAATTCTGAAAGTATTCTGCTGGGTAGCCATGTAGCAAAAATAAAATGTTTTGATTTGGAAGTGGAATAAAAGTCCATAGTCTTTTGAATATAGATGGAATGAAGACAAGTCTTCTGATGCCTAGACTAGAATAATCAGAAGGTCATTATTAGTAATGAAACAATCAAGTGAGCGGACAAATGGAAGTAGTTTAAGCATAAAATTATGATATTGAAAATATAATTAAGACCTCCAAAGGAGGTGAAGAAATGGCTTCATAACAGCAGGCAAAGTTGCTCACTTAGCATAAATTTGGTGAGATTTATATCAAACCTGTTCAAGTGAAATGCCACCCTAGTTACTCTGTCTTTGGAGGAAGCGTGGGGAGCATGTGGGTTTTCTGAGTTGTGGACAACTGGCAGGCAAAGATATAAAAAAGTCCCGTGGTTGCTATTTGAAGTTTAAAATGCTCCCGAGTGATTAAGGTCCAGCGTCCCGAGGAAGACAGCACTGGGTGACCTCCTGAATAACTCCAAGAAGTGTCTGCTTCCTACCTAGGTCAGTGTGGTACTTGGAAAAGGGTGTGTTTGTGGTTAAAAAAAACTTACCTAACACATGAATGTTTTGAGAGAGTCATATCTAGGAAAAGAGTAGAAGTTATATCACTTCTGCATTTGGCACTGGTGCAATTGCTTTTCCATTCCTTAGCAATTTTTTGGTGTCCATAAGCCTGTTGATAAAATGGTAAGGGATTGATCAAAGGACTGGATACTTTGCCTTGCGGTGAGACGTTCTGGAATCTTGCTTTGTTTATCTTACCCATGAGAAGGCTAAGACTTGACCTGATCAGTGTCTGTATTGGGGGAAAAAAACATTGAAAAACTGTTAACAATCTGGCAGGCAAAGATATAAAAAAGTCCCGTGGTTGCTATTTGATGTTTAAAATTCCACTGCAGATTTTCAACAGTGAGAGTGATTAGTGCCTATGATATCTTAACAAAGGTTGTGGTGGTTTCTTTACCACTGACAATTTAAAAATCAAGCTTGAATGGTTTCTTAAATGATATGTTTTAGTGAAGCGCAAGTTGTGGCTTCTTTGCACAGGGCATTGGGCTAATTGTTCATAAAAATCCCTTGTCCTCGAATCTCTTAATTCTCTTAAAGACACGGGCTAGCATCAAGCTAGTCGATTTTTTCCCCTTATTTTTTTTGTTACTGAAGTTTCTGTCCAAAGCTTACTTTTACTTGTACACAGCTCTAATGAAAAATAGGTATTTTGCTTGGCCAGCTTCATGCTTTAACCACCATAAGGGGGTTTTTTAACTATAATGACTTTGCAGGCTTACAGAGTTAGTACATTGCCACACTGTATATGGTATATCTGTATTCTTTGTTCTATTCTTTGGTACCCTGAAGACATGTGCCAAGCATGAGTGTATTTTAGTTGGTTTTATTGAGATATGTATGGGATATCTTTATAGTATTAATTGAATTCAGGATGATGAAATCTACTCTTTCTTCTGTAAGTGCAGCTTGTAGTGGTCTTTCAGTTGCTTCCCTCCTCTGAGTCGCATCTGCACACCTCATGTTTACAGTGCTAAGTGTCTTGGAGATATTTCTGCTAGATCTGAACTAAAATCCAATTAGCAGCATTTACGTGGCTGCAATCCCAGTTAGGGCAAGAGTGCTGTTACTCTGGCCATTGTACCAGTAAGCCCAGTTTTTGACTTCATAGAGTTCAAAAGACCAAAGACTGACAAATAGTGACACAACCATCAGGAAGCAAGTAAAGGTATTCTGCTAACCCTCCTGGTGAAGGCATGATTTTGGTTTCATGTCTCTTGTAGCTGATCTCCCCTGCTGCTGAAAGGTGCAATTCAAGTCTCTGCCTGGCCGCATCTTTTCACCTTCCCTTTGTGTTGGGGCCGTGCTGCTTTGTCAGCACGGGCAGCTGAAACAGCTTGCTGGCCTAGCTGAGAAAATAATTTTTTAAAAAAATATTTATTTATTTATGTGGTTGGGTTTTTTTCCAGCTGGGTTGTGGTTCTCTGAGGCTCTGCACGGCCACACAAGCAACCACAAGGGAGTCAAGCACCCTGCACACTGGAGGAAGGAGAATCACTTATTTTTGGAAGACCACCTTCTCAAATTGGCTAAAGATAGTTGTGAAATCTCACAGCTCTAGAGATAGTTGTGGAAGCAGGAAGCAGAAGGAACAGTAAATGCGTTACTGTATAAAAGTGTGTGTTTATGAGCAGTGCTCCCACCTGTGTACATACTTACAACTGTACAAAACTTTACTCCCGCAATTCTGTACTACTCTACAATCTTAACATGAGTGTGTTAGCCTGACCCGCCAAAGAAAGTATATTTGGGGAATTTTTTCTACTTCTTGTTTCTCTGCCAGACCCTCCTCTTTCTCCAGTTGGTTTTGAATTCATTTGTCCATTTCAGCCTCTTTTTTACACAAGTGTAAAAAACCCAGGTTCTTGTGGTGAGCTGTGGTCAAAAGAAGTTTGTGACACCTAACAAGTGGGTATACAAGAAACACAAATTAGAAGTAGTGGTTGTGGTATAGGCTGCAAGACAGCAAGATCACAGAAAATCAAATGCTCTCATTTCTCTTGCTTACGGAACAGCTTGTATTCCTGTGGGGAACAGGTTAGATTCATTTTGTACTGTTGATTCTCTTATGATTTGAAATAGTCATAACAATTCACTTAAAACCACTTCAGCAATATGGCTTAAATACATTTGATCCAGACAAGAGTTAAAGTAATTAGCTGACATATGATTTTACTTGATATGGATCCAAACCATAAAACTTTGAACACCCTTAGAGTTCAGAAGTGTTTCATTCAGTGTTTGGGTACTAGTCTGTGTTCTAAGGTAACCTTTTCAAACTTGGCAAATTTAATCCCAGATTTAAAATAAGAAAGCAACACAGGGAATCAATTCTCTAAGTGCTTTTTCTTTAAATATAGAGATGCTCTAGAATGTAGTTGTAGAAGCAGGAAGCAGAAGAAGTAGAAAATGCATTATCTGTATAAAGGTGTGTGTTTGTGCTTTATGCTGTGTTCACACCTGTGTACATACTTATGTGGCTGTACAAAACATTAGTCCTGCTGCAAAAACCTTACAGTCTTAACAGACAGCCAAAGCGATCATGCGCTTTGAGACCCAAAGGATGGTGCTAACTTAGAGCATGTGTGCATTTTCAGTTTTATGATGTGATGATTGCAGTGCTCTGACACTGGTTAACATTTGTGGGCCTTGTGGAAGGAGTGAGTTTTCCATGAGGGACTTGGCTGGACGAAACCTGTCTGCCTGGCACACAGAATTGAGGAGGATGTTCCAGGCAGGGGTGAAACAGGGATGAGTAGTGTAATGTTTTAAATTGCGTGTGTTGCAGCTGGTAACTTGGAGTATGACTGACCATGTTTTGTAAGCTTGTTCTTTTTCTTTCTGTGTTAGTCTGCAAGAAAATAAAATAAGATGTTATAAAGAAATTCAAAAGGAAGTGTTTAGATGTTTCTGCTGAACAGAGGCATTCACTTCCTTCAAAGAGCAATTATATGAGAATTGAAAAAGCTGTATGTGATAAGAATACATTGTATTTGTTATGTTAAGAAATCAAGATGGAAAGGGAAGACTTGGGGGTAGGGGGAGTTTTGTAGGATTTAATTATAATCTGTGTACGTAGGGGCAAAGAGAGAAAGTTAAATTGGTATCTTCCAGATGGCATTCCTATGTGACACCAAAACCAGTGCTACGGTAATTGTTGAAGTGTACGTTCAGTATTTAAGTAATTTAGTAGTAGAGCATATCATGATTTTCCCTGCTGTGGGACAAGTTGAACTGACAGAACAGTCACAGAAATCAGTATGCGTCCCATGAAGCTCTGAGAAATAAGTAAGCAACAACATGAAAGAACACTGATTCTGCAATATACACTTCACAGTAACTTTGCATACCTTTGTATGCAAAATACCTAGAAATTATTGTTTGGTGCCTAAGCAGCACAGTGGGAAGTTTTCAGATTCTTTCATAAAGTTTACACTCTGTACTGCAGCATAGAGATCTTATTAGCTCCCCTTACCATTGTATAATTCTTCAGTGACTTTTTTTTCTTAATGTGGTAAAAAAAGGAAAAAATCTGATGCATTTTTATGGTTTTATTGTAACTTAGTAAGTAGGAGAGCAACAGGGAAAGTTATCACTAGGTGACCATTAATTGTGTGACCATCTTGAACTCTGCTATCCAGATTAAATGTGTAAGTTTAATAACCATTCAAGTAATGATACGTGTCACATCTATAATACCTTATATCTGAGGATTTCAGAGCACTTTACAAGTTCGGATGAACTGAATCTCACAGTGTTCCTGTAAGAGGGAAACAAATAGAGGCATAGAAATTACGAATCATTTGTTAAGGCTGCTCAGGAGATAAGGATGGGAGTTTAGCTATCATGGTTGGGGGAATCCACACACAAGTTAAAATTTTGGCATAAATATATACAACTTAGAAAATGACTATAATATTGAACACTTTCATTAATCTTGTGGTGACCTAAAGCTGTGAAAGATATGCCATCCATCTGAAAAAAAGATAGCACGGGATTATGGAGGATTGTTTTAAGCTGTTCGCTCCTTTTCATGTGAGAGTATGTTAGGACAGAGCTATGGCTCAAGTCCAGAGAAGTCAGTATAATTAATTTGACCTGCAGGACAAAAGTTTATCAACAAAGATATCTTACCAGAAATAGAAAAAAGAGGTACGTGAGGAGAGTAACGTGGGCAGTCATAGATAAAGGAAAGTTGGACAGTAGAGTCAAACTGGGACATGTTTTGTATCCAAGAAGTCTGAATTTTAATGGGGGTCAATGAGGGAAGGTGGGCATGAGACCTACGTGGCCACTACAAATGTAACTAGAGCCTTATCCCTGCTTCCTAAGCCACACTATTGAGAATAGCAGCCTTTAGTTATTTATCCTTGTGGCTCAGCAGTAGGCCTGGCCCTAGGTCATAATTGTATGTGAGACCCTGACTTCAGCTGATTCAAACTCCAAAACACACTTTGAGTGGTGAATAAATTCAGACCTCTTGCATCTTTACTTTTGCTTTGTTTCTTTTAATTCTTTTGTTACAGTACAGGCTTCTCTGAGGAACTCTGAGCAAGCTGGAGGTACAGATTTACTGAGTGAGATGCAAGGACACTTAAAAGGGGATTCAGAAGTCTACAGGATTGCCCAGCATGTGTTAAGCAACAATTGCTTTGGAGTACATGGTCATATATTATTTGATGTGGTTACAGATAGGCAATCCCTCCCTACAGTGAGATGAGGGATGCATCCAGGCCTCACTCATCATCTGTTTGTTTCTCTTGTATGTCTTTGAAGATGTGGGTTGTGAATGAGAATAGTTGCAAGATGAACTGTAGAAGAGTTATATCTGAGGTCTTGTGGACAACAGGAAATGGGAACTGGTTTAGGAGTATAAGGCAGTTGGTCTGTTAGGGTGTGTCATTACAAAAGGGTTAACAGAGAGACAAAGGATTGTACATATACCATAGAGGGTAAGGACGTTATTCCCATCAAGACAATCTCACCAGGTGAGGCTGGTGCCAGAGGACTCCAACACTCAGAAAGCATCCTGCTGCTGAGCTGTTTCACACCGAATCGCTTGGCTTCTCCTCCTGCTTGCCACCCACTAGGATTATTTTGTGCAAGATCGGAGTTGAATGCTGTCGTGCTGAACTTGATGAGGCATGTGTGGGGGATGTGAGCAGAGAGGGAGCAGGAATGTGGCGTGCAGATGTGTGAAGGTGAGAGTAAAGCTTATCAGCTACTGGTTCCAGAGGGTGGTGGGATTTTCCTTTTTTCTTTTTCTGGCTCTGCTGGTGAAGTCATCCATTGAACAACCTCAATTACCAATCCATACAAGATAAAAGTACCAGAGTACCATGTTAGGGTGTGAGTACTTTTAAATACTGAAAATATAACAAATAAATATATTCCTTGCCTTTTGGTCAGCTGGTCTCGAGGTGGCTTCTGTTAAAAAGTTCTTGAGACCCCAAAGAGAATTTCCTTCTGTTTCATATTTTTCTTTTGTTTCCAGTAAACCAGGTTTGAACTGGCAAATTTCTGTGAAGCCTTGTAGCCAATTTAATGTTTAAAACACACTGGTTTCAGGAAAGGCTTGAGCCATCCTCCTTCTGCTAACCTGCTGTGCTGACTCAGCATGTGAGAAGGAGTTGACAGCCCATGAAGACAAGGGAGTGTTCTGTGACTCTGCAGAAAGGCAGAATAATAAAAGCTCATAAGGGCAAAGAGTGGTGCAGCTAAGGTTTGTGTTGCAGTTATCACTCAAGTAATTAAAAAAAAAAAAAATCTAAATCAGAGAATAGAATTGAAGGCACAGCAGCTGGTGACCTAAAATTGTAATCTGCACTAAATGTCCTTCTTTGGTAATGTCTACGCCCATGATTTGCAGCCCATTTTGGGTAGAAACTTGTAGAAGAAGGTTCTTAGAAGCTAAACCTGTTACTCTTTTTTTTTTTTTTTTTTTTTTTTTCAGAAATAATTGTCTTAACATTCTTACTAGACAGACCAAGAGGAGACTGCAGGAATACAGGTGTTCAAGGTCCCTATAGAGAGCTATGGGAGCGTGTGCTTTGCTAGTGCTGTACCTGTTCTGTAGAGAGTTCTCTAGTCTAAATATTGCTCTCTTCACAAGTCAGAAATTGTGTTAGTGTGGTTGCTGGATTTCTACAGACATTTCATTCCAAGTGCATATGTATTTTGTTGCCCTTGTGTGCATATGTCCCCAGCTTCAAACTAGAATTCAGCTACCTGGCTTTTACTTATATTATACTGGTGAAATTTATATAGCTTGGTCTCTGATTGCCTGTGTCTTTATTTTAAATATGTATAAATTCATTAAATTACCCTGCATGCAATTAAAAACACAGAGATTGCATTTCTTTTTATTCACTTGCCAGAGCAGATGTATGAGCATAAGTGCACTTTCAGAACCTTCCTTTCAAAACTACTTGTAATCATGCATTATATAAGTAAAGCTTTAGAGGGAAAAGGACCTCCAGCCAAAATAATTTCCAAATGATCTTAAAGTGTAATTTATCTTCTTATTTTGCAGCTAGCTATGGACCAAATCCAATTTGCAAAGGCTGTTTATCTTGTTCAAAGGATAATGGGTGCATCAGATGCCAACACAAGTTATTCTTCTTCCTGCGAAGAGAAGGAATGAGACAATATGGGGAATGCTTGCATTCCTGCCCATCGGGGTACTACGGACTCCGAACGCCAGATATGAACAGATGTTCAAGTGAGTTTGTTTTTTAAACCTTACATTCACTTTTGTAGGAAGGCCATAATTCACGCTTAGATTTTAAGATGATATGTTATGGAACATTGTGATATTTTTCACAGATGTCTCATGATTATTATAAATTTTTTTTGCTAAAGAATGTCCAGCTCATTCCAAGATACGTAATATTCATCAGATTAAGCAGTTGATGCATTAACCTGCATAGTTTGTGGTGTTGTTCTTTTTATCATTATTATTGTTTTAGAAGGGAAATGTAGGAAGGAGTGATGATTTAAGCAGATATTCCTAGTTTTAACAAACAAATTTCCACTATATGAAAATAGAAAGGATTAAGCATTAATTTAAGGGCCTCATTTAGGTACAAGCTGGTATATGCACTAATATATGGGTGGGCTTCTTGTCACACTTTTTGTTGCCACACAAATTTCAGGTGACCAGACACCTCACACCAGACATGCCTTAATATGTAGGTGTTGCTATTTTAATAAAACAGATGTGCCATTAAAAACAAACAACCAACCTTTCACTTTTAGTACTGCATTTTATTTGGAAATTTACAACCTGCTAATGTGCAACAAGATTCCCTGTTTGCATGTTTGTGCCTGGAAGCACAACTGTTAAAATCAGTGAGTGCTCTCGTATCTCTACACGTTTATTTCACCTCTGCCTGACAGTTGTGCCGATTCGTACTGATGCTCATCGGTGGAGTATTACCCATATGGATTATTAATCATTGCCGTTACCTGTAATTTGTATTTAATGTGTGTGTGTGTGATAGCCTAAAGAGAATTAGGTCACCGAACATAAGAACCTGAAGTGAGAAACAGCCTTCCTTTGCTTCCCGAAATAATCAAGTGTCTGTTAAATGTATGTCACTCTCCCCCTCAGTATGTGTCACTGGGACGCACCATGCTGTGGGAAAGCGGATGTTGGCTTTGACATGACACGTAATCTTGAGCCCCACATGCGGTCACTCTGTGGCAGTCTGGGCTGGACAAGGAGCACTCATAGCCATGTTTGGACTTGTCCCAGCCCATACATTGATGTCTCTGCCTCTTTCTCCCCACCTCCTGCGTGGGCTCTGTGGATATGGTATTCTTCATGTTGGGTTCCCAGCTGCTGCGTAGTATCGCTGAGTGCTGCCTAATCTATACCAGCTGGCTAGGGTTTGATGAAAAATTAAATGAGACCAGTATATGGTTTATATAGCCCTTCTGTAAAGTAATTTAGGATCTTGGCCTTAATTTTCATAACACATTTGTGAACCCAGCAACTTGTCCACTATAAACCTTTCAAAACTGGGCTGTAAAAACTTGGCCATGTAAAAACGTTTTTGAAAATACTTACAGTTTTGGGAAATAAATCAATTTATCTATATTAGCCTGTACTATGCTTGTGACATAGGTGTGGCGAAAAGAGACTGGATTGCGAGGTTTAAGCAAATGATTTCTTTGAACTCAAGTTTAACTGTAAAGACCAAGCAAACCATCTGTCTGAAGTCTAATACACCACTAATGCAGGTTTTTATGCCTACATTGGAAGAATGCACTATTACAACTTAAAAGAAAAAATGCACTATAACAAATTAGAAAAGCATGCTAAATATTATACATGTGTAAGTTAATCACCCACACTTGCAAATTTACATCATGATAAATATTCATTTACCACTCCAGGTAAGGGCTCTTAATCTTAGAAAAGTCAGCTTGGCTGATGTCTTGACCAAGGGTGCTCCATACAGGTAAGCGTTGGAGGGGTGACTCCCAAAATCTAAGCTAAACCTCAGCACTGTTATCTCCTGGTTTTTGTTACTGATTATACAGTTTGAATTCACAATGTTGAATTGTTGTGGCAAAACTATGCCTGATTGGATTATGTCTGTCTGGATACACAAAAGTTGTCAGCTGAAACCACCATTGAGGCTCTCCAGGCTCTCTTTATCTTACTTTCTCAGGAAGCCAAAGAGTGATTTGAATTGAGACTCAGGACATACATTTGTTGAGGAACTGCAAAGCTCAACTCAGGTTTTGATTCTTTGTGTGGTGCAGCATTGCCCTGTTTGGCCTGGGGCTTACGGACAACTCAAAGCCGAGCCATCCACACAGCTCCCCATGTGTCCTCTCTGCATAGATAGGGCCATAGATGGGCAAATCAAGGCTGAGGTGCCTGTGCAACCAACCATCAGTTGCCTACATGCACCAGATGATCCTGAAAGTTACTTATGAACTGTGAGCCAGAAAAACAATACAGTAGGAAAAGTAGCCCATAATGGCAGTCTTTCTTTAGTTTCTTTAAAAAAAAGTTAGTTGCAGAAGATAGATGGTGATTTCAGTATAACTTTTTTTCATTTTGCCACTTAGGGAAAGTAGCCTTTTTCCTTGAGTTACAGGATTGGTTTTGAAAAACATAAATGTGATTTGTGTCCAACCCATATTGGCATGTGTTGAGCGCTGGATATTTAACTCACCCTCATACCTTTGACAGTCTCCCTTCTGTGGGAATAATGATGCAGTTGTGTTTACTGACCAGTCCTGGTTCCTCTCCAATGATTTTTATATGGTATATTTTTATTTTAGTGTAACTGCCAACTGGTGTATTTATAAATCACATCTTTTTTTTTTTTTTTTCTTGGTTTGGTGATCTTGCATGGCACATACATTGCATTGTGGACACACAGACATTTTTTGGATTGAAGTCGAGTTAAAACAAACATTCTTAAAAAATAGAATAGGTTTCTTCCTACTTGATGTTAGACACTTTTAGGTATGCTTTGTTACAGACTCCATTGCTCAGATAGTATTATCTCAGCTAAAAATAATAAAAGTTTTGGCTATGTAAAATTCCTTCTGGGAGTTACAGGGCTTGAATTACATAATTTGAAATGATTTCTGCCCTATTAATGTCTTCATAGGCACAAAAGCTATTTAACATTTTATTACTGGAACTCTTGCCCATTTTTGTTAGAGAAGGTATCAGACATATTTTTATGGAAAATGTTGACATTATTTTAAAAGCCAAATATAGTTAGTGCCAAATGTAACACAATAAATACCACAGCCAAGTGCAGCAGCTCTAAAGTGGTGGAAATTCTGAATTTCAAGACTAATTTTCTTTTGTACATGTAAGCAGTATGTGTGTCTTGAATTTTCGAAGTGGTTCTAGACTGTTTTTCTAGTAACAGTGAATCATGTAATGTTGAGACTACTTGTCTCTAGAAATCGATGTATAGTTTCCTGCTGGAGATGATTTTCATCTTGAACACTGCAGTAGGAGAATGCAGTATATTTGGACATGAAATTGGAAAGTGTTGACCCCCCTGTAAGGGAATGCACAAGAGAAGAGCTACATTTTGTTAATTTTCAAAGCAATTTTAATAATTAGTGACTTTGAACTGAACTGCTCCAACAGGAAATAATCTCATAAGAAAAAAAACAAAAACTGAACTAAGGAGTAAGCTGAAATCTGTCATTTGGGTGGTTGTGTTAACATAGGTCTGATCTAGTAATCAGACCAATCTTGAACCTTTTAACTTAGTTTTAGAAACAGTTTTCATTACTTTTGTGTTTCTTTGTTTCAAATATGGCTTTATCTTTTAAAAACAAGCTTAATACAGCATTTGGGATTTTAAAAATTAAACTGGACAGCCAGAAATTGAGGTCTACCTATAATTATTTTATAGGCATTTTTTTATTTCTTTCTTCTTCCACTATCTTCTCCTTCTTCAAATAGATTTAGATTTACTGGTTGGTTTTGCCTTACTTTGTATTTTGTTCCATCGGTCTGGCAACAAAAATCATCTTAGTGCTTTGATTAAAGATGTATTAAATCTAATTTTACTGCAGATTTAATAGGGCGATTGTATATTTCTAAAGTACTAATTGAAGACACTGTGGTTGGACATGTATTTCAAAGATCTCGACTAATAATGAATCATGCTTAGAACATACTGCAAATGTATTACTAAGTGTTTGTTAAGTGAGTTTATTTTAAAAAATAACCTCATTATTGTATTTAATAATCAGGATGTTGTATTCCAAGCATTGCATTCTATGAAATGGTAGACCTGTGGTAAACTTCAGAACCAGTTATGGTCAAGTGACTGTGTGTGTGAGTCTCTAGCAGTTGTGTTCAGCACCTGTCAAAGTTGTGCCTTAAAACAATTTATTTGTATGATAATAATAATCATAATATACAACCTGCATCTATCTAAGCCAACCTTAGTAGCACATACATCCAATATGGAGCATTTTTTGCTTTATTTTGAGCTTCAAAGGTGTTATATTTCCCTACAGTGCAGCTTTTTCTGCATCGCTTTAAGAACTGGCGATAAATTTATTATGGAAAGATAGTATTTGTTGTGGTAACATTATGCTGTCTGTAATTATAGTCAAGAAAAAAGCTGTTTACGGGAGCACATACTCATTTTTTACAATAATAGGCATATTCACCTGAGTCTCAATTTAATTCAATATCAAAATTTATATTTGGGTCTACTAGGCTTTTGATTCCTTCTCTAAAATGTGAGTCTGACAATTCTTTATTGCTTATTTTGAAAGAAGAATGAATAGGAGTGGGTTATCATGACTGTCAGGAAGAGGCAGCAGGTCACAAAAATCTTTTAATATTACTGGGGTACATCTGCTTAAAATGTATCTCTAATTTGGGCATGATTTGTAATCCAGGTTTTCTCCTTCCAGAGTTCTTTAATGCAGCATTTATGGAGTTTTCTATAAATATTTGAAGTTTCATCCATGTCAGTCAGATTGGGTTTATCATATTCAAGTAAATGGCAGAGGAATATTTGGATCAATGTAAATGAGATTATAAAGCCTAATGCCTTGTTGCTGTCTAGCTAAATGCACTTAAAGGTGAGATTGGTTGCCCTATCCTTGATTAAAACATGGGTCATAGCTATTACTTCTTAAAAAAAAAAAAAAATCTGGTGTATATTCAAAAACACTTCAACAGAAAATTATTTCTGAAATGCTTTGGGGTGCTAGAGCTCAGTGAAAATCAAGGAAAAGGAGCCTTTGGCTCCTAAATCCTGTAGATAACTTCTCATTTGCCACTCTTTCAGTAAGCAAAGTTAAAGATATTTTAAATTTCTGTCTCTGGATTTTTTCTGACAATAGCCTGTTTTCAGAAGAAAGAAAAATTTGTCCCAAAAGCATTTAGCCCATGTACTAAGATGATGCTAGGTACCAAAAAAATAATAAACTATATAAGATTGTCTTTATTTTATAACCACTGCTGTGACAGTTTGTGATTGACAACAGATTTCTAGAAAGTTAGCTTTTCTAACCTTTGGAGTACTGCTTTTTAGTTCAGATTATTTAATTTTTATTAAAAAAATCCATGTAAGGTTTAGCAGAAACATCACCATCATAGGTTGAAACAGTATATGTAAAATGTCAGAAAGGGAGGAGTTGTTACTCCCAGTTCATCTCCAGCTACAGTGTGGTCTATTATTGAGTTAAATTACCATTAGCACCCAGTAACCCCAAGCATTGTGGTGAATTAATGTTTTAATTTCAGAATTCTTAAAGTATTCCTAATATTTGTTCTATATTTTCCCCTGAGTTGCATCTGATACAGATTAAATAATAGGCATTTCATGTTCAGAGTGATTTATCTTCGTAGGAAAAAATTTAAACTAAACTGCCTTGGTGAAAATCTCCACTCAGCCTCCACCCAGGAGCCCCTACTAATGCCTCCAGAATATAATTGTCATGACAAGGACTCTACTGTGTTACAAAAGAAAACTGGTATACAAGGCAAAGCAAAAAATATAAATAGGATGGGAATTTAGAAGTATGATGAAGAAACTGAAGGAAGATTGATTCATTTGTTTAATGTTTAAATATGAGTATTCATATATACTATTAAATAGTGATAGTTTTATGGAAGGTATCCCCAGAGTAAGGTGAGGCAGGCTTTTGCCTGCTAAGTGTGTTTATGTTATCAAAAGGCAACTGGTACCGAAATTTTTTATTTAATCTGTCTTCCACCCAAAAACGTTCAAATGGAGTAAACTTTAAACGTGTTACTCCCCAGCATATTTTGAAAGTAATAGTTGAAACATTATTTCAAAAATATACTTGCATCCCTTGGATGTGAGGGAGGGTCCCATTATGCTATTTTTTCTTTTAATGTTCTGTTCTGCACCTCATCATCGGACTACACGATTGAGAAAAACCTTGATGTCTTTTCAAATTGTCTTGTGTGGGTGGGCAAGAGGCAAATGGGTTTTTTTTTTTCTGCATATTTAAACACACTGGATGTTTGATTCAAGCACTGCAATTAATAAAACTCTCGCAGTACATCTTGAGTCTAACAAACCAGGTTTGCCATTAACTATTGCTGCACATCTCCAGAGCAGCTCACTTGTCGTTTTGCCTTGCAGACATGGTAGTCTGGGGCAGCGATTTTGCAGGGTCATTGTACAGGCATTGATCTCCTGTTCTTTGGAGATGGGTTCCACCCTTGTGGAAAAGAAATTTCCGTTCTTTGTAATGTCTTATAAACTAAACTGTGGATAAGAATCCCAACCTATGCTGCTTATGTGTACACAAGTTCTAAAGTCCCTTTGAGAAGTGCTGGACATGGGAGTTGTTACCATGCAGGGTGTGTGTGGTTGTGTCTGAATAGGTTGTGTCTGTGTGTTCTGCAGTGAAAGAACTCAAACTGGTGTTCACATTCCTTCTAACCAAAGAAAAGTGAACCAGTGTTTGAATTAATTTTTTTCTTTTCACAAATCCTGCCTAATTCATTGTCCAATAGCACAAATAATTTGATTTAGAAAGCCTCATATTTCCCTAATTGCTAATAAAGAATAATTCTCCACCGTCACCTAGTATAAGTGTTACTGTATGCCCTGTTTGGCCTGATGATGTTTAAGAATAACTATTTAAACCTGTTTTATAAAGACTGGCCAAATTTTAAGAATTGTTAGGATGTATATACCGACAGCTATTTCAGAAGTCCGTCTGGTTTGTGATTTTGTTAATTTATTTCTTGCTCTGCAGAAAAGAATGAAGAATAAATGAATGACATAAATGACCAAAAATATTAGTATATTGTTGAATAACATGAATAACAAATGCTTCCTGCTGTGACTTTGGATAGCTGAAGAGAGGTTACAGTTAATATAGTTTATAAAAATTATGTTAGCTGAAGGATTATATTTTTTAAATTGTTAAATTGTTCATTACTGTTCCAAATAAGCTTTTACTTTGTAATCTTTGGAACATTTTTCCCTGGCATTTTTTTTTTTGTAGGTATGTATGACTGACTTTCATAGGTCTCCATGTAAGTATTTCTACTCTTCAGGGGTGCATATGAATGTCTATATCTAGCTCATTTCCAAGTGGCCATGTTTCAGTATGGAATAGGTTGTTTTTGAACAGTCTGCTTCTGAATCTGAAGTCTATTGTGGATGATACTTTTCTTAAATTTTCAGAGAAATTCAACATTTCAAAAGGAAATAGTATTTTTGTTTTCACTACTAATTTTAGCTTTGTCTTTTAGTCATTTAATAGTGGTTATTTTTTTATGGATTAACTGTCTTGATACTAGAGAGGAGTTATACCCAGAAAACTTGAGGCTTTTTAAATGGTGGCATGTTCATATGTGTAGATATGGGCATCAGATATAACACATGAAAAGCATTCATTCAGCTATTTATAGGGTCAGCTTCTAGGAAAAAAAAATTATCCTGCTTTCAGTGATGAATAAAAAACTGAAGATAGTACATCTAATACATGCACACTTCCCATAATTTCTTGCATCTTAGTTTCTTCACATTTACTTAAACACAAAACCAATTTACTTTGCATGATTTTTCCTTCAAAAAAAGATGTAGTTAACTAAAATATCACTTAACTAGAAATTGTATCTATGGTTTTGATTTAAAAAAAAAGGGTTAAAATGATGTAGGGAGAAATGTGGTTAATAATTGCTGTTAACTGTAACTGACAGAGCAGACAGATTTCAGGATGACGGTATTCCTCAGTATAACACTTCTGGTTTTGCTGTTTGATTGCTTTGTAAGTCCTTTCATTTTTAGTCTTCCCCTAACTTAGCTGCCTCACTGTTCCTTGTGATCTTTTTGCTTCAGGGTGCAGAATAGAAAACTGCGACTCCTGCTTTAGCAGAGACTTTTGTACCAAATGCAAAACTGGCTTTTACTCGCACAGAGGCCGCTGCTTCCGAGGATGTCCCCCTGGATTTGCAGCTTTGGAAGAGCTTATGGAATGTGTGGGTGAGTCTTCTAGCACAGGAGTCCTGCTGAAGCACCTCTTTTGCCAAGTGGCCAGGTTCAAATATGGCACTATTTTTAAGCTGATGCTTAACATTTCTTATCAAAAAATAGTAATTAATGAATTGTGTCTGGATGTCTTTACCCATAATAATAATAATAGTAATATTCATAATATTTTTCAAACTTTGAAATGTTTCATTATTGGGAATGACACTCTGTTCTGCATCAGGAAGTTCTGTCCTCTTAACTTTAAATCACATTGTATGAGGACTTGCAAGTCAGAACTTGTAAGATTTCAGAAGGGCAGTTTTGGCACTAGAACTTTACATCAGTAGTGTACTTGTTGGATTCTTGCCCTCATAAATTTACCTGCTCATTTTGCTTTTTACCAAGGCTGGAACCAAGGGGCAGGGCAGATTGAATTCTTGTAGCTCTGCAGCTCCCCCCTTTTCTTTAAGAAAGTAACAAATAAAACCCACCAAATAAGTGCTTTTAGTAGAAATTTACTTTGCAATTCTAAGCCAGCATTTGCAGTTCTCACAATATTTCACAAATCTCACAATTAGATGTTTTATGTTGAAACCTGGGAAATGTGTCAGAACAGACTCTTCAAAGTGGATTCTTTGCATTTCATGATGGAGAGGACCTGGAAATGTGAACTATTGATGTTTGCAAATCAAAACCACGATCAAATAGGATTGATTTATCAAAAAGAGAAAAATTTATATCAATGTCATTATTTTAGGAGTGTTTTTGAATGTATGGGACTGACATGATGTATAGATGTTAGACTGATAGTCTGATGGTTTTATGTTCAGGTTGATGTTGGCTAAAAAGATCCTTTCAGGTTCTGTAAGAGAAATTTTCTTTCTAAGTTTTTGCCTGTTAACAGTAAAATTGTCAGATGGTGCATTCTAATAGTGTATTTTAATTTAAAAACAGGGGGAAAAAAAAGAACTCTAGGAGAATTGCTCACTCACTCTTTTTCTTTTGCTTTATCAGAAGGCTGTGAAGTGGGTCAGTGGAGTGAGTGGGGAACTTGCAGCAGAAATAACAAAACATGTGGATTTAAGTGGGGCCTGGAAACGAGAACAAGACAAATTGTGAAGAAGCCAGCAAAAGACACGATACCGTGCCCAACCATTGCAGAATCCAGACGGTGTAAAATGGCCATGAGGCATTGTCCAGGAGGTAAGTGTAGTCCATGCCACAAAAATCTTTATGAGCTTTCCTTAACTGAAATCCTATTTCTGACTTTTAAAAAGCTGTTTCATTCCAGCTGAAAGGGAAATCCTGTCTCTGCTCAGCCAGCCAAGGCTGAAAGGCAGCTATGCTATGCTATGCCAGTCCTAATTTGTGCAGCAAGACACCAGGGAGAGGCTCAGCATGGGAGTGATCAGTCTCTCAGTAGACTGTGAAACTGTATTTTTCCTGGTGTGGTACAGAGACTTTTTCAAAGAAGTGACTTGTGAAAGAAAAATAACAGGTTGCAGTTTGAGCTTCATCTTGAACACAGTAGTGATGGTGAAATACCTAACTGCTCTGTGCCTGGCAGGAAGGATTCTGATATAAACCTCTCTGCAGGTGGCACACCTAGTGATGGTGTGATGGGTATTTAAATTAAATGAAGTTGGTTACACATGGGATTGTTAGCTAGAGCTATTAGCTGGAATGTATTACTTGATCTGAATATTGTAGATCAGGGCCCAGCTATGATAGATGTGATAGAAGCAGAACAGTGATACATATCAAGCGTTTCAGCATGAGACCAGTTTATGGAAATTGCCATAAGTAGGTAAAGGAAACAGTAAAATTTCTTCATTATAGAGCTCTAAGATTTAATTAGTGATGCTGATTTAAAACAGGAAATGGAGTTTCAAATTTGTGTTCGGTTTTATAGATCCCCAAAGTGGAGACATGTCACTAGTAGAGGTGTGTTTTTGTTATCTTTTAAATTGAAATGGTTAACTTTTCACTTGTACAGAATGAACACTTAAGACAGTTTTCAGAATTTGTAGGTAAGGTGGGTGATCAACAGGTGATAAAGATGCCATTCCTTTTGGGATCATGGGATTAAATAAAGAGTCAGGTTTGAAGGGACTTCAAGAGATATCTAGTCCACCCTCCTCCTGCAAGCTGGGTCAACCATGAGATTAGACAAATAAAAAGGAATAAAGACTTGCAGAGACCTGAGAAATTTGATGAACAAGCTAAAACTGAAATAATCTTAGAATAGGGACATAAATAGGTTTACTTTGTGTTCTGGGATTGTTGAATATATCTCTCTTGGCTTGAACATACTGCCCACCAATATGTGTGAAAATTACATGTGAAGTTTTAGTTCACAGCTTAAATCTGTACAAGTTTCATTTTTGTCTCTAGGGCCCAGACACAATATCAAAGAAAATAAAATGTTGATTTTCTGTTATCCAAATCAACTGAGCCTGTTATGCACTCTTCCTCCCTGTCCTTCTCCCTCTACTCATACACACATGCATGCACACACAGTGCATAGTCATGGTGGTACTGGGGAGCATTGTACAAGCACAGTTCATATGCAACCTAATTAAACTTGTTAAAGACATTGAAGAGTGGAACCTACAAAATTAACATCTCTATAGGAAGGAAGAAGAGAGGTCAAAATTAAGGATGACCTGGACTGCCATGGTATGTTTCATGGTATCTTTGAATATGAATCAGCTGCATCTGCATCCTGCTGAGGTGGATGAATTGTTCCAGTTATGAACTCTGAAGGCCAAATGGGGTTAGTGATTATATCAGCTGGGGAAGTGTCTTACTACTAAAATAGAAGGAAGAAAAAAGAGCCTATGTGAAGTTCTAAAAAATCTCCAGTCAGGGTTTTGGTGTTTTGCCATTCAGATGCATGAAGTTTAGCTTGTAGTGGAAAATTTGAGAAAATTGAAGAATATTTTCAGTTCAACTTCATGTGGTAGAGATTTAGCCATATATGTACCCAAAGTGTACAGAGGGAAGTATTTCATGGATGCAATGTCCAGCTTCTTACATAAACTCCTGGCAAGTAGAAATTTACAGGTGTGGGTTTAGTCTTGATAATTTAGTTAGGATACAAATTAGTCAGATTGTTGTGAATAGTTTGAGAAGTGTGCTTAAGTGAACCACAATATTTATGAATACTGTAGCACGGTTGTGTAACTGTGGTAAACGTGAGCTATTGAACATTTATACCTATTTGTAGCAGGTTATTTTAGATTGTTTCAAATTTTCTTGTCCAGCAGTTCAGGTCACTGATTAAAGAAAGACCTCTCAAATTTTCTTTTCTAAGGCACAGTGGTGGACTTTCCTAAGAGAAAATTTGTTGTCTAGTCTATGTCAAGATCTTTGAGCAAATCTTGGCATTTTTTTCACTACATATCAGGAAAGTTGCCACTGAAAATACAGATTCGGTGTTGAAAGGCTTGTACTGCTCTTTCATTACCATGGGCTCCAGTAAATCCTAAAGATTACAGTCCTCTCCTGTCCTCCCATGCTGTGGCTTTCCCTGCCTGTGTTTTCAGATAAAAATAAATATGTACAAAACTGCAGGTTTGAACTCTCCACACTGAACATTGATACTTAGTTCTGCTTTTGTGCCATCACATAAAACACTGGCCAGAATATAAACTCCTTTCTCTCTCCTAAGAAACTTTTGTGAGGGAGTGTGTTAGTGGTGTTTTAATTGCTTAGGTTAAGTCTTCCTCAGGCTTGGTTATTCCTGCAGGTGAGGAAGCCACAGAGACTGTCCTGTTCAAAACTCCTTCTTCCTAGTATCTTTTGATCATATTTATGTACATGGCTGGTCTAAGATCCAACTGCTTTACTGTATTTAATTTCATTAGCATCTTGCCTCATTAGACAGTCAAAATATTGTGTTGCTTATTTAATCACTGTGAAGCAGTGGAAGGCAGAGACACCAGTTACAAGGAAGTTCAAATCAACCAGGTCCTGGTTGCTAAGAAGAGATTGTGTTTTTAAAAATACGCCAGTTTTCTAATGTTAGAATTTCTGTAATTGAGCTTTTAAACTGAGGAAATAAGAGAAAAGTGTAATGTTAGCACTGCTGGGGGACTGAAGAACCATAATCCCTGTAAATATCAGTTGAGAGGCTGTTAAATCCTTTCTTCCTCATGTTCTCAGTACGTAAACTCACACAAACATGTAGGATAAGTATTGGATAATATAGTTAAGACAGTTGTAGATTGTGAAGGATTAAATTGAGCACAGGAAGTGAGGATATTTTTGGTAGAATGGGGTCAAATAAAGTGCTTTTGATAAATGCTTTCAACTTCTGCACATTTTACAGTTACTATTTATGGTCCACGCTACAGAAAACAGATTTGTACCTGTTTGCAGAAGTGCAGCTAAATTCAGTTTTCTACTAAGTAGTTCAGTTTCATATTTACCAGGGATTGAGATGTTACCCATCTGATTGTGGTACTAACCTGGTTGATGAGAATTCTTTATCAGTTTCCCAGTACTTGTAGTGATATAAGATGGAATGAAAGATGATTTCACTTCTTTCTTACTGAAGCCAGCAATGTAAGAAGATACTGTACTTGATTTCAGATATGTTACTCGGTGGTATTTTCTTATTGTCAGCACTAATTGATTTAACTGTTATTACTGGATGGGAATGTCACATTTGTGTCTGTTCATGTTATGTATGTCACTCTGTGGCTTGGGTGTAATGTGATTGATACTGTGAGAGGCTGGACTTAACAAAATTACTTGGATTGTTCAGGCCACCCCCTACCCATGCTTGTCTCTTCCTGCTCAAAAATAAAGAAAAAGAAATATCTTTAAAAAGTGATTGTTTTATGAGCAATGGGGAAATTAGCAGGCAAAGTTGTTCTATGGGCTGACAAATCTTGCTGTCTTGAAGTTTTCCCATATGTTTATTATAAATATTCTCTTTTTACCTCTTATTTTCACATTCCCCACATTCACCTCAGCAACTACTCGTCTCTTGTCTTCACCCTTGAGGAACTTGCAGATTGCTGTCATGTTTTGTATTTAGGTATTACACAGGCAAGAAAAGCAGCTCTTTACTTCTTTTAGTCTTCCTTCCATCAGACAGCAGTTCTTAAACCTATGCAATATATTAATGTTATTCTGTGCCAAACTCTATCATTTCTAGTATGAATCATGATGCCATTCATGAATACTTATTTAAGACATGAAGAAAGGGAGCTGAAGATGGTATGTATGTCTGCATTAAATTCCAGAGCTCAAAAGAGGAAGGCAGCAGGACAGGTCATGAGGCTACTGTGGGAGGGAATTCTTGCCTTGACACAGGCATGTAACTGGATGGAGTTTGTGCTGGTTGATTAGACTTGTGAGGCTTTTTATGCAGTAATCTTTCCTCTTCCTATTGCTGCAATAGAGTTTAAGACTTGTGGAAAAGCAACAGTAAAATGATCCCATCAGACTTTCTATCCTTATACATTATTAATATTTGGAAATTATGACTGAAAAGACTAAAAGAATATATACTTAAATATAGAAAAACTTAATAAATATGCAGAGCTGCAAAATGCATGTTAACTAAATAGTGCAAGTTTGGGGTTTTTTTGTCTGATAAGATACTAGTGATGTGACAAACGGAGTTAATGACCCTGGCTTGCAAAATATATTTAAGGTAGATTAGACAATATTTTGAGTAAAACAGTACGTAAACCTTAGAGAAGACATTACCTATACATTTCAATAAACTAGCATAATTTCTAATAGGAGTTGTGTTACAGGTATAGTTATCTTTAGCAGGTAAGTATTTTTCCCTTCTTTTAAATGATGTATTTTGTCTGAGAGTGAATGTTTTAATATTTCTGGCTTTACCATTACAACCTCCAGTAAAAGTAGTCAAAAACGTTGTTCTATCCTTCAGCTACTCCCCACAGAAGTTTGGTGCTACTTACATTTGTTTTCTTTTGAAATCTGACAAAGGAAATCTGAATTTCTCTCAAAATTGAAAGTGTGCAAGTGTGGATTTTGCACAACCTTTCTACATAAATGTGTTGCAATGTTATGGGGTCTTTGTGGTGAAAAAGTTCATCGTTATATGTAATCTGAATTACTTTGTTTCAACTTGTGTGTCTCTCATCCTCCCACCATACACCATAGTGCAGAGCCTGACTCTGGGTTCTTGATGACCTCTACGTAGGTCACAGGGTGTCAGGGGTTGGAAGGAACCTTGGAGATCTTCGAATCCAGTCCCCCTGCCAGAGCAGGATAATATAATCTAGCACAGGTCACACAGGAACGCAGCCAGGCGGGTTTTGAAAATCTCCAGAGAAGGAGACTCCACAGCCTCTCTGGGGAGCCCATTCCAGTGCTCTGTGACCCTTACAGTAAAGAAGTTCCTCCTCATGTTAAGGTGGAACCTCTTGTGCTCCAGCTTACATCCATTCCCCCTTGTCCTATCACAGGGCACGTGTGAGAAGAGGCTGTCTGGAAAGCTCACCAAAGCCTTCAATTCTCTAGGCTCAACAAACCCACTTCAGTCTTTTACCACAGGGCAAGTGTTCCAGCTCCCAACCATGTTGGTGGCTCTGTGCTAAACTCTATCAACATCTTTCTTGAACTGGGGACCCAAAGCTGCACATGGTATTCCAGATGTGGTCTGATGAATGTCAAATGAAGGGAGATGATCACTTCCCTTAATCTGCTGTCAGGCTGTATTAACAGGTCAGCAGATTGAGGGAAGTGATCACTGCTGCCAGGGCACACAGCTGGCTCATGTTTAGCTCAAGTTTCAGCAGGACCCCTCAGATCCTTCCCAGCAGGGCTGCTCTCCAGTCAGTGCCCAGCCCACATTTTTTCAGGGAGTACTTCCTTCCCAGATGTAGAATATTGCACTTGATCAGAACTTGGTGAGTGATCTTTGTGATCAGAGAGATGATTATGTTCTTTTGAGCTTTTTGACTATCTCCACACTATAGTGCCCAGTGTTGAAAAATTTGTGAGCCAGGATGCTTTTCAGGTCTTCATTTATACATAGCACTTATAGTCAGTGCGTGCACAATACCTGCAATTGCCATCTCCCCTTTGAGAGTCAATGCTAGGGCTTTCTCTAGGTGACAGAACAGTCTTGATCCTACTAAGAGCAGGAAGCTGGACTGATGGCCAAACTGGATGAGTCTGTGGCTGTGAAGAGCAGAATGTGCTGTGGGTTTAGGCTGAAGAACGCTGTTCTCCCTGTTTGGGCTTTGCAGAATTTCTGGTATCTTCTGCTGTCAATCTGAGAGAAGCTGGAATGCCTTGTCACAGAGAAGGAAACAAAACAAGGCCTTGTTGTGTTATGTAGTGCTGAGATCTCTTAATTTGGCCTATTTTATTGATGTTGAAATAATATGCAGAGTATATCTAATGTTTTGAATATAATGCTAACTGTTGTTCCATACATTTCTGAATTAAGCTTTAATCATGATGAAAGCTTAGATAGAAGTGCTGATTTCTTAATTTAATTGAACATTTAATTGTCTTTGGCTGAATGCTGCACACTTGTAATTTCAAAACCTTTCATAGGATCTAAAAGATACATGGCACAATGTACCTTGATTTTAAGCTAATGCAGCAGAGCAACTATAGAGACACAGATACAGAGCTGTTTTTTAGTTTTAGATTTACTTTGACTTTCCCATCTTAAAGAAAAATCTAGTCTAACTTGTTGACATTTTTAGTAACTTGAGGATTTCATTCCATTGTTAAGTCATGACATAATGGCAAGTTACAAATAAAAGAAAATTATCTTCCTTATAAAAGATATCTTATAACTTGAGGTATGATCTCAAGAGGGATGCTAGCAAACAAAGTATTTTGATTTTGGGAAAGATGATGGGATTTACAAACAGCAAGATCTTGCTGCTTTGGTTAGTATTGCTTGAATCTTGAAGACATTAGAATATTATTTATCAGTCTAATACTAAAAACTACACTTTACAAGTTCTATCAGCATTTTAACTGAGACTGTAGTACCTAGAATTTTTAGCAACATATTGTCACTGACTGTTAATTTTGCAGTAGCATCGGACCAGATCTGCCCCTTTTTTTTTTCCCCTCAGCAGACAGGTAGAAACTGCATTGTGTAGCTCCAGTGAGTACTGGCTCTGCTAGAATGATGGTATCACCAAGCAGGGTTGCCTCATTGATGTATTTTGTGAGCACCAATTACACTCTAAGAAGGCTTGGCCTTGGATTTTCTGAAAATATAACCCATAATTTTTGGTTACAAAGCATGACTCAAAGCTTCTGAAGGAAAAAAGAAAAAACATTTCAACATCAGTAGAGAGTTTGCAAGAAGTAAACTCCACCAAAGACACTTATTTGCACAGTGCAGGTTGGGAAAACAATAATAATGAGCAACTATTTCTTTGAGTATTTTAGTTGATGGCTGTTCTGCGTATTTTGTGAAGGAGCTAGCAAGTGAGAGCAAGAAGGGACAAGATGAACGTAGTTTGGAGGCTTTCCAGAAAACAAGAACTGTTTTATAGTGTGGCTTAACCCTCGGAGCCTGGCATGCTTGTTAGTACATTTGTTCAGGAAACAAGCTTTTGTCAGCTACAGAATCTGCTTGTCTGGATTGTCAACATCTGCTTCATACAGACAATATTGTGCTGAGAGCATTAAAAAGTTGGGGTTTTTTTTCCTTCTCTTTAGCAGATCACATACAGAAGGGATGGCTGCAGGTGAAAGCTAATAGTAAAGGATATCTAAACTGTAAGGAAAATGAAACTCATAATGCTTCTCATTTCCATAAGATAGCCTGCAACTAGACTTTTAAGTGTTTTAAATTAAGGCACATAAGCAAGAGGTGTAGTTATATATATCACTAGTAAATAAATTTGTGACAGCTGATAATAGTAAGAAAAATAAAATCAAAATTGAATCACAAGTAGGTTGGAAGTAACCACAGAAGGTCATTTAGTTCAGCCTCCTGCTCAAATCAGGTCAACTATGAGAAAACCAGGATTAGCTATTACTCTGACAATCCTCAGGGATTAAATAAAATACTTTCCCTTTTTTGGTCATAGCTCTGTTCCTCTTCATATGCTTATTTGTGAGATGATGATTTATAAATTAAAGAACAAATGGTCTTGGTTTTATTTGTTTCAAAGTGAAAAATATAGAAATGCACAGAAAATTTCTGATTATATTTTCATGACATATGCATTTCATCACCACTTGTGCATGCAGGTATGTACCTGCCCTGGAGCACTTTTATACCTGATGCCTCTTACATTTGCAGATAAAAGTTAGGCAGTGCACCTCTCAGCCAATAGGATACTATAAAGTAACTGAAATATAGCAAGAAGCTCTGATTTTTCTTTTCTGCATTAAAATATAACATTTTATGTTTGTTTTTTTCTTAGAAGCAAAAAACCTGTACTGATATTTCTTGGGTGTTTTTCTTCTTTTTCCCTCCTGCAGCAGGGATAGCAAAATTAAGAATCTCCTGATGGGGGAGTATTCTTATCCATGTTTTCATATCAAAGCAGTAAAGAAAATTAAGGTGTATTAATGATGAAACATGTGCAGATATGTTCTTTCCTTAAGGCTGATGAATAACTAATCTGTTAGTGTCTCACAACCCAATATGACACGTTGATATTTGCAGCTATAGGACAGAGATACAGAAAGAGTAATATAAATATTCTTTTTAATACAGTGTAGTTTACGATTATTTGGTCATACAAATGAGGAAATATGTGATTGCATGAATCTGTGAAATCTTGTTCTGAAACTTCCCTTGCACACATTGTTTCAGCTGAATTTGTTACAGCACTTTTTTTAAAATAACAATCCCCAACCCAAGCAACAAAAACCCTGAATACATGCAGAAAAGAAAATGCCTACACATCTGTGAACTAGATTAAAAAACTCCATTATGCAAGCATTTGAGTCTTAGTTATTTAAACGAGTTAAAAGTATAAATTTAGTATAACATTTAAAAAATTGCCATTATTTTTCTTTTACATTGTTGGAAGCAATTCCATTCCTTTGTTATATTCTAAAAGGAAAATACAATCCAATTAGACCTGTATCTGAAAAATAGTAAAAAATAGCTTTTATAAGCTGTGTGAACTTGAACATCAGTTCATAATGGCATAAACATAACAGCAGTTATGTTTCATTCTAAAACCAGGTACTATCCAGTAAGGATCAACATCCAGGTTTCCTTTGCAGATTTTACAGGAATGACTCCTCATCAGTGTTATTAAATTACATCACATTGCTTGATGGCTCTCCAAGCTCTGTGAATGAGATATGGCCGTTGATTCATCCTTTTCCATTTTCGGTGATTGAAATAAGGTCAGTTAAAATAAATGGCTGTGCAATTAAGTGCTCTGAAAAATATCAACACATACTGAAAATAACCCCTCCAAGATTTCCGTAATTTAGATAACAGTTCAGTAATTTACCTTGAAACTGTCATGGTGGATCTTGGGTGGGAGTTGAGGCAGACTGATACCAAGTCACAATGCTCCTACAAAACGTTTCTATTTTTCTCTTTTAGTCCAGATAAAAAAAACCCTATAGGTTACAATTGCAATCACTATAATGTGTGGGCTTGTCTGAATATGGTGAAATAATACATTACTTATATTGAAACCTGGAAGTTAGCTTACATAGTTTTAAGTAACCTACGTTTCCTTGGAATGCTGTTGTAGGGAAGTTTGTGTTTAGTTTGCTTGCTTATTTAACCGATGGGTCAGGTTTTTAAAGGTTTTAAGAGGCTTATTTCACTTTTACTTAAGCAGAATTTAAAAATGCATGGTTCTTCTTAAGACTAGAAATAAAAATCTGTCTGAAGCAACCTGTAGAGGGTACCTTTCATGACCTTAGAGAAACACTTTTGTGGAAAAGGGTTGTTGTAGCCAGATTTTTGTTTTAATATCTTGTAATGGACTATATATAGCTCAGGGTTTTAGGTCTACATATCTTTAAGGACAATTCAGCCTGTGGAATTTTATGTATTGTTTTAACATGTTGCAGCATGATACATTTTCAAATAATTTTTAAAGAATTATCAGGGAATTACTGGCAGTACAGAAGAACCAACTCAAGTGCATTTTCCCCTTCCTTTGGAATATAAATTACACCTCAATCCTCCTTTTTAGTTAAAGTAACAGGAATTATTTTCTTGGGAAAACATTCACATACCTTTTCCTATCATTAAAAGGTTGTATGCACAATTTATTTATTGCCATCATTATATTTTAAACCAGTGCTTTCAACATGTGTGTTTCCTTAAGTATATTGTATTTCAGAAGTAGCAGGGGTATCATGTGATGTGGTATCTCCCAGGGGAGTTATCTGGTTTTAATGAATAAGTTCCAGAGTGTAAATCCTTGTAAATGACCAGAATGTGAGTTAGAATCATCTCATGACAATTATACAGTTCAGGGTTGTTTAAAAAAGCTGAAGGAGAGCCAGTTGCTAATCCACATGGAAATACAAATACCGAAAAGAACTGTAGCTGATCCAAGTACACAGATTGAATTTGTCCATAAAAAGGTACTTGACAAATTTTATTGTGCGTGCCCTTATGAAGTAAATCCTGTTGGTTTTTCTCTTGCTCATTCTGAAACTACAATCCACTTGTAGGAGGAAAAAAACATACTTACTCATTTCTGCTTCTTAACCAGAAAGATATTTTTGTACATTATAAGTGTCAGTCATTTCAGTCACAGCAGGGAAACCAGCAAGCACTCAGCTACCACAGCCCTGTGTATGGTAGATCTGGAGACCCATCTGCTTCAGGTGTGGCATGACTAGAGAGCAGTCAGCCGTACTCATTTTTAAGGATTGATTTAAGGTTTTCCCTGCACAGAAGTCTCTTATTAAGTAATAAACCTACTACGCTATACAGATATTCTTTGTTTTCACAGCATTGATACCAGGGCCACATCTTGATATACTCTTGGCAGAATTTTTGGTTGGATGTTTCTGATACTCCTCATCCTTTGTACAGTTCACCTCTGCATCAGAACATGTGCTAACAATGGCAGTGTTTGGATATTGGAGGTTATTCCATAAATAATGGCAACTGTAACTTCACCATACTATAATATTTAGAAAATATGCACTATTTAGATTCTATTTGCCTCATCATCCTTTAGGATGCTATAAGAAAAAAAAGTGTGACTCTTGAGGTTGGGCCTTGGTGATCTCTAACCATCTGTGGCAGAAATTAGATTCTTTAGATGCATATGTGATTACCAACAGTTGAATTATCAGTTTAAGTAGGTAAAGTGTTTCAGTGGAGACATAAGTGGGTGCATACTCCTTGCACAGGACTAATACAAAGTAAATTATCTAAGTATACATCACCCTCTGACTTGTGGTAGGCTAGCAGTGTACATGCAGCTAATTACAGCTGCTTGGCTGTTAAGCTAAGACATCATTATGCTGCTGTAACTCAATTGATTGTGATGGCTTGTCTGTACCCTTTATAATAGCCTTCTTCTTCCGAAGAAGACTCATTTTGAATGCTTTGTGGCCTGCTTGCTTGATAGCTAGGGGAAACCTAAGGTAGCCTAAGACAGGAGCCTTATGGATTCAGGCTGGATTTAGCAGAAATTGTTTGCTCCTATCCCACAGCCAGACAGGGCAACTCCGGAGAGTAGAGAATACAATAAAGAGGAGGAGAGAGAAAAGAATACGAGAAGTAAATAGTTATGGCTTCTTCCTGTTCTTTGGCTCTTCAGGCACAATAAAACCCAAACATGCAGAGACATTTGAGTCCTAATTAAGGGCTTTGTTAGCTGCATGCAAAAGGCAAAGCCTATCCACACATGCTGCCTCACATGCTGGTTTCTAGTGCTCTTTAAAAACTGACACACAATGGGCATGTCTACAGTGATGTGTTATTCAGAGGCTTCCAAGCTGATACAAATAAGGTGCCTCAAGAAATGGAAACAGTTTAAAGGTGCCAGCATAATGCTGTGCAGGAGTTAATTCCCCATGCTGAGAGACAGGATGGCACTAGTGCTGTGCAGATACGATGTTTTCAGGCCATGAGGTATGATGGTTGTGATAGCTGTGATTTGCTATATGGATGCATAGCTTACAGGTGATAACCTGGGGACACTCATTCTCTTGTGGGGTTTATTCCTGTCAAACTACCACGGAGGGGCTCACAAAAAATCTGGAAGGGGACATTTCTGAATTCATAAATGCAGCAGCTTCCAGTACTCTGCTGCAGGCCAGATTTAATTTAATTAACTTGTACCAGCTGGCTGCAGGAGTAAAGGGGGAATGCCAACAGGGAATAGGTGAAGGAGCAATCTCCCCAGCTGCTCTCACTTGATCAAGTCCTGCTGGTGGCAGAACTAGGCTGGAGTCAATTGAAAAGATTTTGAATGATGTGCTGTAGAAATTCTTCGTAGAGAGCTTCTAGATATGTCTGCATTTTTACCTGTCATGAGCAGCACAGAAGGAGGGAGAATGGAGGAAAAGATCTGCTCTTTTCTCATTCTTGCCTTGTTTTGGTGGTTGTTTTGGTTTTGGATTTTATTTATTTATTTGTTTGATTGTTTATAGAGCTTTCTGAGATAGTTTGAGATTTCACCTCAGATTGGAAGACTTCACACCATTGAGTCCCATAGTACTTTTTGCTTTGCACCTCAGGGATGAATTAAAAGAACTTCCTCTTGATAACTTTGAATTTCACATAAATTCTGAAGAACTGCAAACATCACTTCAGGTAATATTTGGAAAAGGACTGTGATTGTGAGCAGAGAAAAAGAGCAATAGAAAGCAAGACCTGTTCATGAGGCATCCCTGCTCTGAACTGATGTTACATAATATTATAGCCTCACATTAAAATTGGGTGGATTTAAAAAAAAATCTGGGCACTGTCTTAATGAATTAGGCTAAAAAGAGTAGCAACATGTAAAATAGCTATGCAGTACCAGAGATGTAACTCAGTACTGTACTTGTGTCAACATAACATTCTGCACCAAATAATCAAGCAACATTAATTATGATGGAGACAATACTGCACCAGTATGTTTCAGTCCTAAAGAGACTCCTTTATCCCTTTATGCAATAAGTCCTCTCTCTTAAACATATTTATTTTGTCTGTCTAAACCGGCACAGTTTAGATTTTGAAGGGGCCTCCTCGGAAGCAGCTAATGTCCAATGTAAAGTGTCTTCCATGTAGTGGGAATCTTACTTCACCTTTGCCATTTAATGTGAGTTTTATCAGTTTATGTTTCTTTACACAGCATGAATCAGGAGTAACACTATTGGAGTTCAAATGAAGGCTTTTGACTCTAATCTTTTGTTGTGCACATCTATTTACTGTGTTGCAGACACAGTAGCAAACTGTTAGCTCATCTTCTATGACTACTCCTTGGAGATCTGCCGTCTTGTAGAACCTGGTTAGCTTGGCTGTTCATATATTCGACCATTTTAAGTCATTTTACTCAAATTATATTTTATTGGTTACCTATAAACATTCCTCTGCATTCATAGCTGATCAGACATGGAAGTCTGAGGACTTCTGTGAATCTGGTGCCAAGTCAGACTGCTGGAGAGCAGAGAATTATGCAGTTACCTAGTTGCAAAGGGCAGCAGCAGTAGGGAAGCAGTAAGAGCAGGTGCTTTACAGCATATCAGATTTATTAAGAACTTTAAGAAGTTCAAACAAGGAGCATGACTTTCAAGCATAACCTGTGTTTGAGTTGCACTATCATGTAGCATAAAGATCCCTAGTATTTCCAGTGACATAAATACCCCATGGTAATGCCATGGCACATATTATGAACTCCTGATGAAAATGACAGCCGGCTCTTAAATTATATTGCTTCTCTGTCAGATACAAATATGAACATCTTGAATGGGTTACCAACTGTACTTATACAAAGAGTTCAGCGCCGTAGAAAGAGTACTGTAAAAACTGTCAAATTTTTCTTGCTCAATTCATGGCTTTTGAAGTTGCACAATGAAACCTTAGCTGTTGACTGAATGCCTAGCAGCTAGGGCTTGGCAGCTTTGATGCGATCTAGTGTAGCTGTCTTGAAGCTAGATTGCACTTAGCTCTTATACTGTAGTATCTTCAGTACTGACAAAAGTGCTACATTTGTCTGCTACTTGAAATGACAAATGCCTAAAAGGTTTCTAAAACAAAGCTAGTCAAAAACTGCCACGAAGATGGTTAAATTCCAGCTTTGTATTTTTGCTCTGAATTTATGGACTAGATTATTTTGTTACCTCCTGATTTACCATCTGTTCCTTATAATATCTAAACTAGAAGAAACAACTTTTGTGAGGCCTAGCAAAGAAACACTCCAATTAGGCCAAATATAGAGAATAAATTTTAGACATTGCAAAAGATAACACAGGCTAGATGCACTAAAAACCAGTTCATAATGCTGCCACGTAGCACTAGGAGTGGTATACAAGTAGGACTATTTGAGTGTGTTTACAACAGAAGAAAAGAGATTGCATTTGATAACTGATGGCTGAATAAATTACTGGGCCATAAATACTCGACAGATAAAAAAATACCTACTGAGCAAATCCTGTGTCAGGCTTCAAATCATTGTTGTGGTTACCCTTAAAGAATGTACCGTGGCAGAATACAGAGAGAGTCTTGAAGCAAAAGGAAGCTCACTTCATGATCATTACAGATGCGTCTGTTTTATAGTACAAAAACCCCAGATATTCTGATGTAATGGTCAGAATATTTTTTTCATAATCGAAGGTGATTAAATATATATTCTCTGCGGGATTTAGGAATATATGCTATCAGCTGTAATTCACAGCGCTCAGTACCTGTTTATTCTGACAAGACTTTCTTAATCAGCTCTGCAATCCAATGCCAACTTGAGTGTAGGCTGCAGTAATACCTCTTGTAAGAGCAGGGGAAGCCTGCAGGGGAAGCAGGATCATGAGTCCTAGACACATAAATGGGAAAATCCTAGGAGATAAAGTTCATTTTTTATTTGCAGACAACACAAGAAAAAGGAGAAGAGGGATTTATCATTTCTGCAGAACTCAGTAATAGAGATGGCCCAGAAAACACCAAACTGTTTTGTAAGAAGTTTTATAACATTATGAATATTTCTTGCAACCAGAGTTTTATAAAATAAGTAATTGTCCTCAAAATAATAAAATATATTACTTGTCTCTTACTTTTTTCTTCCAATCATCAGAATTACTTTTCAGGGAGGTAAAAGAAATTCCATTTCTTTAGAGGGGAACATCCTGCTCCTGTAATTACAGTGTCATATGTTTTTACAGTATCTCAAACTGACTCAAGCTTATAAAGCATTCACATACTAATCCTTTTGGTGAGATACTTCTCTAGAATAGCTCAGTGTTGTTCTACAGATTAGTTCTTATTGGTCTCTCATAGCACTGATGAGCATGAGCTTCTGGATGGATATTGACAAAAGTTAGAAGTTCCATCAAAGCCAGCAAGGTTTTATTGCATCGCTAGTTTAAACGAGAAGCAAATCTGTCTGCTTTGTAATCATTGCTTGTTACACAGTGACATGATCTCAGAACTTAAAACTGAACTTAAAATAGGAGACAGAAAATAACTACAGTAATTCTTGCTTCAATAGAGTAATTTTGGAACCTCTCTCTAATTCAAAGTGACTGAATTGTTTTGGCTACTTTCTATACCACTTAGACAATTTTTTCTAATGGTTTTGTTCTAAGACAATAATAAACAAAAGAACAAGGGAATGAATACCTTTTTACTGAGAATAGTGTGATGTAGAAACTGTGGACTTCTCCCTCAATCAGAAATGACTGATTCTGGAAAGATGCTTTTTCATGAGGTGAAACTCTAATACAGTCACCATGGTAATGCTTCATCTGACAAAGGAAAGGTACAAATGCCCTGAAATCTGTAAACAGAGTTTTTGTCCCCTGTGGACACTTGGAGAGAGCTCAGGTACTTCCTTCAGCAGAACTCTGTGAACGATACCAGGCATCAGTCACTTGCAGAAATTGTTATAAAAAGGCTTTACCCTATTACTTCCTAAGACAGTTAAGTGAAGTGAGTAAAACAGTAATGAGGACATTGATAGGAGTTCCCTGTATTGCTTTCTTGTGTGATTTTTGTCACCAGTTTTCTGATTTCTTAAAGCTCAACTGCTGGAACCACAACATAGTAACAGTTTTCATGTTTTATCTTTTTTCCAGTCTTTGTAGCTGCAGGCAAAAGTCTGAAAACACAGACACCAGGAATATTTCCATACCAGAAATAAAAAAAAAAAAGGCACTGGAAATTAATTATTGCTTTAAAATCTGGTGGTTTTAAATGTCACTAGTGACTGGCTCATGATTTTTGACTCAATGTACTTGTCAAACTTATACCTGACATCTAACCTCAAGAGAAACACATTAAAAGTGCTGTTTTGGAGTTTTCAGTGTTTGCTAAAATGTTGTGTCTTATTTAGGTATTAATGTGAAAACTCTGATGTATTTCTGTATGAAGACATTTGGTATGTAAGTTGTGAAGAAGAGAGTATTGCTGTGTAGGACTATAGATTTGACATATTTCCAAAGAGCTTGGTTTCATAGTATTTACATAAAACCTAGCCAGCAGCAAAAAATCAAGAGTTATTAGTCAAAGAACACTTAAATACAGCGAAGTATCATGCTCATTTGAGGAGATTCGAAATTCATATTCTAGCTTAGGCTCTGAAAAATGAGCTAACACGATGCATCGTGACTGAGCAAAATGGTAATTTACTTCCTTTGTTCCTGTCAGCAGTTTCATTTGTGTTGTGTAGTTATCATTGTGTGTCCTCAGAGAGATTGCACTAAACCTAGTTATGATACAGTCAGACTTACTAAATCCTTTATTAAGAACAGCAATTTCCTGCTACAGATAAAAATACTTAAGTCTTTAGTTACTTTTTACTATCAGAATGTAAATATATCTTCTTTTAAAAACTTGTTACTTGCAGATGAGTTAATTGAAGTTATCCCATTACATTAGTGTACATGTGAATATGGAGTGCAGCTGAGCCAAATTTAAAAAAAAGTGTGTTTTAAAAGGACATTGAATGGTAGTGATGCCACCATACTACCACAGATGTTGAAAGCAAGGGCTTTCGGGTTGTCTGACAGTCCAGATTAGTTGCAAGGGGAAAGTGTGGGAGGTTTCAAGCCGTAAGCTATGTTACAGAAAATGAAGTGACAATAGTAACTGCCGTTGGCCATATGACTCAGTAGAGACTTGGAGAAAAATTGTTTATGCTTAGCAGGAGTGAATACTAAACAAGCTCCATAATCTCATTTTTGCTAGCAAACATATTTTCTTTTTAAAAGGGAGCTAAAATGTGCTTATGGTGACCTTACAGTTCTGAAGATAAGTGCAAGAAGTACTTTGTCTAGTTTGGAAGTTTCAGAGTGTTTTTCTGCCAAATTAAAAAAAAAATAAATAATAAATTCTTGATCTAGATCTTCCTTGCTTGAAGCTTCATACAGTGTTTATTATAGGCTAGCTTTATTTTGATGGAAAAATAGCAGGAAAATGAGCATTTAATCGTGTTAAAATTTGGAAACTTTTTTTATTTGAGCTACTGTAGCTCAAGAGCCAACATTTGTTATTCTGCTTTGAATTTTTTTTTAAAGGCTCAACAAATTTGATTAAGATATAGAAACTTAGATTTCGTGTGTGCTTAATTTTTTTCTACATAGGTTTGCCATATCTCATGTTTTTAATTTACACATAAGACTTACCATGTTATCCCCAAAAGCTAAAGCTCCAAGTAGAGTGATTGGGACAATAGTTGTGTATCTGTAAATACAAATATTAACACCTATATACATGTGTAGAAGTAAAAACATTTTGTATGATTCCAGGCTTACTAGTATTCCTAAATCAGAAGATACTTGCAGCTAGAATAATTTGAATCTTTAGCTATTGGTACTAGTTTTAATACACAGCTGTTGTTCAGGCTTTAAAAATTTTGTTCAATAACAATTTTATTATGAGCAGGCCCTACTGAGTGCTGAGCAGTTTTGAACTTTTGCTACTGAAGAGTATTCTTTCGGATGGATGAGTGTGTTTTAAGACATTCCTCTGGCTTTTTCAAAATGCTTTACTGACTTCTAGTTGGACTTGCTGTTCTGAATCCCTTGGGTGGTTGTGAAAATGTCCATCATAAAGTTAGTCTTTTTGTGCCCACATTAATGGTACTGTAGAGTGTGCTGTGGGATTTTTGCAGTCTTCTATTTCTCTATATTAAAATTCAAGATTGAAAAATTTATGAAATATTTCTGTGTTGCGATTACATGTGTTAGCCCAAGTGGGACAAAATAACCTAGTGGTCACATGTGCTGAACAGTCCTCCAGGAGCCCTCCATGACTTTGGCGTAGAAATGAAGTCTGAAACTCTTTGGTGGTACAACTTTTTCACTATTGGAATTGCATCATATCAGTGAAAAATATATTCCATTTATTTTCAATTATATAATGAATGGAAGAGTAAGGGACAGAGATTTCTTTATTGTAGCTACCTGTGAATTATTTAATAGTTTAGAATAATGATAGTGCAGTCTGTCTTTGAATACAGTCTGGATATTAACCCACATCCCTAGAATCCTAACCATGACCCCAAGAATATTTAGCTTTCTATATCATTGCAGAAATTCTTGACCATCATTTAATTTATCTTACATGTAAAATCTCTCCTTGAAATCATGCCCTAAGAACAATCTTTCTTCCAGTCTTTGGAGCTTCCAGTACTGGCTAGAAGTAGGAGTTGCAGAAGCACATGAAAATATTCAAATTGTGGTTAACGGATTGTGTTTTGTTTTGTACAATTATATTGTTATTTTACTGTGCATAATTGTGTTACTTGATATACAGCTATTTTTCTAAATGTCAAGATGTGGCTAGTGAATAACCTTAGAACTCCATGGTTACTACAAGAAATGTGTTTCAATGGGATAATGCAGTTTGGAGAGGAGACGTAACTGTTGTGCACACTGTGCATTTTTTGTTGGGACATTTCTGCTTCTGGGTTTTTTTCTTTTACTTAACTGTCTAACATAGCCACAAAAAAAAAAAAAAATTTGTTTTGTCACTTGAGGGGGAAAAAAAAAAGTCTGATAGCATTTTAACATTTCATAATATTCTATTCAAATCTTTAGCATAATTTGTCAGTCCTGTATTGAGACAAGATTTGATGCTGTTTGATGGAGCAACTCTGCACTCAGGATGCTTGTACAAAGACAGATCCTCTCTTGTACAGGTACTTGCATAGCATTTATGGAAATTCAAGGTACACAACAAGCTGTAGTAGCTTTACCAAAAAAATGAATTTTCAAAGCTACTAAGCTTACCATATGTGAATAATGCCATCATTTTTCTGCCCTCCAATAAAATAATTTTAATACTTTATTTTAAAACTAGTGTTTTAAGTAATTAATTTTGATGGTGATTACCAAAATCATCACCTAGCATAAAGTCACCAGAGTGTCTACATGTCATTCCCTCTGCCTTTGGTTATGCCTAATTAGGTAGAAAGTTCATGGTTTTCTTATTAATTATATGTTTCTCCATTAATAAGAGGACAAAAAAAGTGATGCAACATGTGCCTTGGTGCTCTGTAGTTTAGAGCACTTCATGTTTTAGTTCAGGTGTGGACACTGATGTACTCGGGAAAGGGCAATTTGTACGATGAGAGGGGTGATGGGAAACTCAACCCATTGAGAGCAGTCTTAGTCTCATCTCCTCCAGCATTTCAGATATTCCTTTATCATTTCTGGTCTCTCATCCCTCAGGCAGTACATGTGACGTCTGCGGGTTCAATGCATGTCTTGTCCTTTTTCCCTTCAGAAGCCTAGATTTTGTGCATTTTCAATATCATGCAAATTCTGCTGTTCCTTCTGTGCAAAAGAAGTTTGGCCTGATCTATTATCAGCTGAAAAATTGAGCCAAAATGTTATAGTTGCTTGATCCCAACTAGCCTTGCAGGAATAGGATCATGAAGTGGCAAAGCAGTTACTGAGTGGCAGAAGGGCAGACAGTGGGGCTTTCACTTAAAAGGGTTCTACCAGAAAATACAATCCCCAGCAAAACCTGTTTGCAAGCCCTTCCACAGTAGGTGCCTCCATATGGCCATGTACATGCCAGGCCTCATGTGTGGTAGTGAAGTTTCTTGTAAAAGGAAGCATGTATTTTTGTCCTCCTCTTACACTGTTACTGACATGTTAGTTTTGGGCTACTGTTACAGTAGTGGTTTTGGTGGATCCTTGGTTGACCCAGAGCAGCCACTTTCATGTTTTGGTATTCTGATGCTACCAGCTATCTCAGCCCATAACATTCTGCACATAGGCTTTTAAGGATTTGTGAAATTTGAGGGTCAGCACATTGTTCAAGGCTTATGGCCAGCATGGAATGAACAAAATTCTGCTAGTGATAGTAACTTATGTCTGATCTGTTCTTTGAAAGCTCGGTTATGTTCCCAAGCAGTAATTCTTGCACGTAAGAAGAGAATAAATCAGTTCTTCAAAGATGACCATATTTTCATTAACAGATGAAATTTCAGAACAGAATCACTTATCAAAACATCGTTTTTAAAAATTATGAGATTCGGACAGTTAAGTTCTTCATTATGTAAATTATGGATTGAAATAAATCCCTTCTATTATAATTCAGAAAAGAAAAAAAAAAATCTTCCCACTTTGTAACATATTGTATTGTTCAGGGTTAGTCTTAGCTTCTGTTCTTGGCCTATTCATAGATCTGCAGCCCATTACAGTGGCGCCTGTTAGAGCAAATACTGTGAAAGTTTTGCCAGTATTTCTATGATAAACCATGTTTTCCAGGAATTCATACTTAATGATGAAAAAAATCCCTCACAGTTGAGACTTGGCATGGAAAGTCTTGATTCACAAGGATTTTGCTTGTATATTTATCCAGATTTTCAAAAATAAATCAGTCATCTAATTTACTAAGTCAGAGGTATTTCAAAATAATATATTGTTTAAAGATCATAGAATTGTATTTGTTGGAAACAAATAATATTATGATCCCTTAATCTAAATAGACACATTTCCTGACAATGAATAATTGCTTGTTGCTCTTTTTTACCTCACAGATCTCTATTAAATATTTCTGTGTGTTTTGTCTGTTGGGTAGATCCAGGCAGAAACCGATAAATAGTTTAAAATGGTCAAATTATTTTCAGTATCCTATAAATATTGAAATGGCCAAGGAATTCTTCTGTGACACAGTTATCTTTTCAAAGGAAATTTAACTGTATAAATAAATCTTTCATGGTATGATGTTGATATTACATCCAAATGTGCATTTTAAAACTTACTTTTTATCTATAGCATGCTTATTTTAGAAGTGGCAAGATTTTTCCATTTAGTTAATTCCATGTAAATAACTGTTAATGCATGTTGTGAATGTTTATAATGGAGATACAAGAGTCAGTCTGCTTTATGACCCTCACCTCAGATGTTTCCATAGTTCTGATAAACTATAACACTGGCAATTGCTAACTAATAATGCATATAATTGTGCAGATTTTAATTGTCTGCACAGACAGGAAAACCAGGGAGAAGTGCTTATTCTGTATTACAAAGATTTCTTTTTGACCACATATTAGTACGTTGTTTCCTGTTGAAATCGGGTTTGGGAAAAGAGCTATTATCTGAAGTTTATTTACACAGAAATTAACAACAGAATCACATGTTTGAAGCCTGCATGTGTAGGAAGAAGTTTAAAGAAGAATAACTGGATAGCGTTACGAATTAATTATTCGGCTACACGGAGATGTTAAGCATAGCTGAAGGAGAATAAACTCAAACAGTATTTTGAAAGGAATTTTCTGAAGTGAGAAAATGACAAGAAGAAAATGCTACCTTCCAGTTTGAGTTAGAGAAGGAAAGTGGCTATAATAGTGGGTTGTCTCAGTAGAAAAAAATAAACAGTTGAGTGGATACTTGTAACTAATTTGATATGTCACACCCTAAATGATCCAGTTGTCACCCACTATTAATCTTATAGGACAGTTTAAATCAACACATGGAACAGATTGTGATGAAGGTACTGGCCAAGAAATGAGTATTTGCTAACATGATGAAATAATTAGCATTCAGTAGAGATCAATTACACTTCAATGTGAGAAGCTGATAATCACATAGCTGAGCTTGATTCAAATAAATACTTCCAGTGTTCAAAACAGTACCAGCCAGCCCAAGTATGTAGCCAATGTTACACACTTGCATGTCTGGATTTAAGTCCATGTATTTCAGTCCAGGTGTCTTATCATATATGCATCTAAAATCAAAACTGTAAAAATTTTCCATCTTGAAAAACAGCTGCTTATTTAAATTTAGTGATTTAAAGTGTTCAGGTAAATGTTTCTATCATCGTTTCTTGATCTGCAAAAAATGTACAGAAAGAAATGTACAATTCTTGGGAGAACTACTAGCTGACATAAGTCAGAAATGTGTCAGGAAACCTCCTAGTGTTTCAGGACAGCATTCAAACCTTTGCTTTGGCTCTTTTTATTTTATTCATAAGGTGTAGCCCTTGCAGCTGGCTACAAAGTTTAGCAAGGATTGTGGTTTGTGCTACCCTCTGTACCGGCAGGATGGGCTCTCTATGACGGCCAGCCTCAGTATCTACTGGTGGAAATACTTCTGGCCCACAAAGAATTATTAGCATCCAGCAATCCTAAGCAAAAAAATAAATAGATCTGGAACACTTTCAGTTATGCAATGTCTTTAAGCTAGTATTATCACTGAATAATGAAGCCAAGATCTCCTATCCATCAGAAGCTCCCCCAGAGTAGCCATAAGAATGTGACAATGTGGAGCAGGAATAGCATATACATTTATTTTTTTCATATGGCTAATTAATCCTATAGAATCATTCTGTACATAATAAGGTTTTATTGCGATTAGAATACAGAATTTCTTTTTTGAATTAAATAACTGATAATTGCTTCTCCCTGTGCTTCTAATCAACAGTCTTTGATGTACATCTGTTTTTTAAGTACATCTGTAACTTCCAGTCAGGAAAAGCCTTTTATGGCAGCTAGCATTTAAGCTACATGCTGTGTTTATTCCATATATTCTTTTTCTTCTCAGAAAAGCATCCACACATTTTTCTTCAACTTCAGCAGTGAGTATATATTTAAAATGAATTATGCAGGGAAAAAAACTTTGGCTTTCAATGTAGTTTAGACTGGTTGTGTAAACTGATGGTGGAGATTACAGTGCTGTCTTTCTTGCAGATATGTACCAGAATAAGAAGAGAACCTATTCTGTCCACTCCACACGTATTATTAGACATCAAGTTATACTGCCTTTATATCATGTGATGCCAAGGCTGTATCCAGCTGCTGTGTATACGAGGGGGATGACAGCCTCATGTGGTGATGAGAGCATTTGCAGTAATAGACTGGCATAACAAAGTGCAGCAGACCATTTGTTCCCCTGGCAAATCAATGTCTATGAGGGGGGAAAGGTGTTCTTCAGGTCAGTGCTAAATATAAAAAACCATGATTTTAAATACAAAGTGTTTAAACACTGATGCGCTTAAGGTTGAAAGACATATTATTCAGTGAAATGCATGTTACTCGTGTGAAACAGTTCATATGAATAATGTATTGTTAAGGACTTCAGTTTGGTAAAATAATTTTCAAATAAGCATTTATTCAGTTGTGCATGGTCGCTATAGGTGAAGCCAGCAGTGCCCACTGCAGGTGCTCCTTTGGCTGTGCTGGAGGAAGGAACAAGCGTGTGCTCCTCATTCAGCCCCGCACAGTCTGCTGGGTGGCCTTCAGCACCGAGGGAGGCAGACTGAGCCTGTCTACAGCCATGGTTTGGTACTTCAGTGGATTAGACATTGTTAATACAGCCTCCTCTGCCTGCAAAGCTATGACTGGTATTGCCAGGTGGTGGGCACTGGGGAATAGCTGGGGCAAAAATGTTCTCAGCTGCTGCAACTGGATCCAGAAAAAGGACATTCCCCATAACCGCAGCAATACTGGTTTTGTTCTGGAAATACACTTTATTCAGGCATCTCATGGCTCTTCCTAGACACACATTTTTTATAGTGAAGCTGATTAACAAGTCTGGGTTCTATGGCACTCCTCTGGTAGATCACATTTTGTTGTTTGCTTGTTCCAGATTCTGATGCAAAATTTATTAGAGGCTTAGTGTTAAGTCCAGCTCAGCTTGTTGTTTTTGTTTTGTTATACCATCAATAGATAAGTTTATCCAAAAATAATTCCTTTTATACTAGAATTTCTTTGTGTGAGGACTAAACCTGTACATTCATATGTGGAAAGCTTCTACAAAGTCAGTTCCTTTTGGATTAATAATTGCAGCTGTGACAGAAGTGTCACAGAAGTCATGGGCAGGGCTAACTACCATACTCAAAAATGTTCAAACTTGGGACTTTTATAGATCTGTAGAGTTTTCTTATCTTTGACAGAAAATAAAATTAAAGCACGTGCTGGCTGGATGTCTGTTAAAAATGATGATGTCCTTAGTACAATTCTCTAAGCACTTCTATTTGTTTCAGTCAATTATATAAACATTAAAAAAAAACCCCAAACCTGAGGATAGTGGTAAACAATGCTCTGGAGTAGAGCTGAAGAAAAATCCAGATTGCTTTGTAAAATGATCTAATTCAAACACAAATAATTTTCAGTTTGATAAATGTAGAGTTATCCTGGAGGATCAAAGAGTTATAGAATTAGGAATGGATACCTGCAGGATGAGGAATAGCATCTAAAAAGCAGGTTTTTTTCAGAAGACATTGCATGAACTCACTACAGTGTAGAGAGAAAAATTTCAACTGCAATTCTTGGCTGTATAACTTTGCTTATAAGGAAAAAAGTACAATAAATCAGTTTAATCCTATATGTGAGCAGAATTTTGACATCCAATCTGAGACCCCTATTTTAGAGAAGATATTGGAAAATCAAAGTTCAGAATAGTTCAGTTGGAAACTCTGCAGATAGAGTAAAAAACTTTAATTGAGGGCTACAAAATAAGTTTTAAAGAAAGGTGCACAAAGACTGCCATATGTTTAACTTTTCAGAAAGATGACAAGTGGAGATTTATCTGCAACACAAAGAGAAATGTCTGATCTAGGACAGAAAGGCATAATGAGAAATAATAGCTGGATATTAAAATTTAAATTAGGAACTGGGCAGATATTTCTGGTGGTGGAATGATTAACTGCTGGGACAATTACCAGAGAAATTGGTGGATCCTCCATCTCCTCTTGTCTTCAGATCTGGACCAGATGCATTTCTCCAACAAATTATTAGCTTCAACAGCATATGAGAATAATGTTTGCTTTCTCATGTTTATGTAAGAGATCTCACTAGGGCTTCTCTTGACCCCACTTCTCGCTTGCAATCACTGCATTATCTTAAGTTTTAAGGAATAAAACATGTTTTCAATTATATTAATATAAAGTGTAAGCATTCTTAAAGAAACATGCATTATCTAATTTTCCCATCTAGGTATGTATTGTTTAATCTACAGACTTTGAAAAGGTATGCAGGTTTGAGGCAATATTGATACAATGAACTTCGGTAAGAACTGGTTCAGCTGGCTTCAGGTAAAACAAACCACTTTAAATTATTAAGCTTTGAGAAATAACAGGCTATTTGGCTTGTGATTTGTCCTTACTATGCTCCCTTGTGCATCTGCACTAAAATTTAATATAGGACACATTATGTCTAATACTGCTTTTACATGCAGGCTTGAATTTATTGGGAATGATCATAGAGCATAATTTAAAGACAATACAGCATAAATTGTTTGTTTCTACATGAATTTCCATTTTAAATAACTTTAACTTTGAATCCACCTCCTTTATTTCCTTCAGATGAAGGAAATTATTATTTCCTTTCACTATGAAAATCTCCAAGCATATCAGACTGAATTTCCTGGTTTTGGCTATTTTAGACTATATTCTGATTAACATTTAAAAAAAGGGAGAATAATGCCTATCAATAACTCAATACTTGCAATACTAAAATAAATAAATATTTTACAACCCATCACTGAAGCCCATTAACTATCATATTTTAAAGGCTCTTGGTACCCTGCACAAAATGATTTTTCCAGGGAACAAGAAATTAATTTGTGGTATACACCAGTTGCCTTGTGGTGGGGGGTCTATTTATGCATTACTTTGGGGGAAGCCAAAAAGAAATACTTTTAAGCTCAGGTTTTTTTAGGTCCTTGATCTTTATTTGCTGATATTTCCTCTTGTCCTCAGCCAGCTCCTGTTCAAGCCTCAAATGAGAGTTGGTCAAAAAAGTTTAGTTACTTCACAGCAAGGAGGACATTTAAAGAGCTGCTTGTGGGGAGATGGGGGTGCAAAGTTTTTTCTGTGGCAAGAATTAAGCAGAATTGAACCAAACATTGCTCAAACACTCAGAAAAACATCCAGGAGGCAGTTTGAAGAAAATTCATTCAGTAATTTTATATCAGTGAGGAATGTTTTTAGTTTCATGGTCCAGAGTTAGAGATGGCCCCCACAGACGCTGTCCATCTGCCAGAAACACATGCAGGCTAGGAGCCAGGGCTACAGCAGAAATACGTGGTGCATGAAAATGGAGTTAACAGCCATTTGTTATACAATAAAATAGAAAATAACACAAATAGCTGATGGTCATATAACTACTTTGCTTCACATTCCAGGTCAAGTGTGTCAGGCAGCATGAAACAGATGCTGTCTGACTCTAGTTAGTGTCTGGTACTTCAATCTGAGTAAGTCTCTTTTAAAACCAAGAAAGTTACACACTGTGTATGCGAAGGGAGAGATTATGCCACCACTTCCCATGGAGGCAGTGGATGGGCTCAGCTGCAGCATGGCCACGTTCTGGAGGGACTTTCTTCCTGACACCTTTCCACTTACTTGCCGAACTCCTCATGTACTCCTTTTCCAAAGATTATAGCAGAGCATTGAAAACTGCTCCAGATCAGAGCTAACTGAAACCAGTTGGGTGATTTTATGTTCCTAACTTCATTGTAAAGTAGACTCCCTATAAAGAACAGACTTCCAAAAATGTTCCATGGGCCATAAAGCTGTCTCTAAAGTTGTGACAGTGGTTTGATGATACCAGCACACAAACAAAAGTTTTTGCAAGCTGAAGTGCTGTATGCATCCATTTTTCATAAATGGCTGTGCAGTATTAATTTTGCTATCAATGAAAACTGGTGTGTTGCTATTGGGAAACAAGTAAGATTGAGGGTGAAAAGTGCCCTTTTAGGGCATCTATTAGGTGCCATAGGCAGTCTTGGGAAGGTGCTTCTCTTTAAGCCAGCAAGAAAGTGTCTCTAATACATTTAAGGATAAAGCCATGTAACTCAGGAGATCTTTTCTGGCCACAGCTCAAAGATTGCTGCTGTCTGTAGTAGTTAACTAAACGTGCTGGTGTGTTATTTGGCACTGCATTGGGTGGTGGAGGTCAGTCCACATCTGTATTGCTCTGCTCAGATCTCCCAAGCCAGGGACATGCCTACAGGAGCAGCCTTGGCCTGTGCTGTCTCCCTGGGAAGGGTAGGGAATGGCCCAGGTCAAAACTTGAGAGATGATTGATACACAGTATTTGGGAATATTCTCTAACATTGTTTAAGTAAGTAATACAGGTATAGAATTACTATGGAGAAGTCTGTGGCCATAATCTGTGGGATGTTTGGGTAAAGGAAAGTCCTGAAAGCTAAATTTAGATCATTAGGTATAAAAAGTGTGTCACACTGCTTCAGCAGAGGAGGAATACCGGAAATTATAGCATCCTAACTAGAAGACCAAGACAACAACTCCATCATGACCATGATTCAGATAGTAAAAGCTATTATGGATGAAGTTCTGATGGTGGGATTGGTCAAGAAAGTAAGTGCATGTACTTCATTTACTGCACCAGCAAAATGTCTGAGGGGAAGGGAGAAGTGTATACAGTGTAAACCAGTGTAGTTATAGATAAATAGAGACTTACCTAACCAAATGTAGATAGGCAGTATCAATACCTATTTTAGCACCTTCATGAGTATAAGCCAAATGAATATCAGTGAGCAATGCAGGTGCAGCAGTTAATCTGGTACAGCATTCCTGATGAGCAGACTGAGGTCATATTATTAGAAATAATCTTCATCTTCAGTTTCAATTGTTAATCAGTAAGAGTCTTCCTGCTGATTTGTACTTTATTCTGTTATCAGATGTTCAATTTAGACTCTCTTCTTATGGGACTTCAAAAGGATTACCTGTATATTACTTGAAGAGAGTAAGAAGGGATAATTAAAATTATTTTTTGAGCTGTTTCAGTTAAAAAAAGAAAATAAAAAGGTCCTGAAACAATTGTTCCTCAGTTCCTGACCAGAATCCCTAAAGGGAGTTAAAAAGACAAATTCTTCACAACTAAATAGCATTTCAGAAGAAAAAAAATCTCTGAAAAATAAATCAACTTTCCAGTATAATCTCTCTCTCTCTCTAAGAAACCCTTGAGCAAAATGCTAGTACAAAATCAACCCTTGCAGTTGCTACAAATAAATGTTGTCTCAATATATTCTATTTTCTTTCTCCTCTATGATGAGATAAAAATCAAATTAAGTAAATTGTTTAGAAAAATGAGAAATGGAAGTAAAATAAAGAATCTGTTTTAAAATTCTGGACAGAAGGTGTTTCAAGTCTGATTAGTGTTCAAACGTAGAGAAGTTCAAAGCCAATTAGTTCTAAGCTATAATTGTTGCCTAGAGAGTTAAAATAGTTTACACATGTATGTGTATTCTTGACTGTGTATAATTTTTTTTTTTTATTATTTTGAAAATGACTTTATGTTGCACTGTGAAAGGAAGGAAAATAAACAAACACAGACCTTTCATTGGAAATATTTTGCTTGGCTCTGGCTTGCAAAACATCTGATCTGCCATGGTGTTGACTAAGATAAGAATAGTGGGTACCCTGCATGCAACTGATACTAATATAATTTGAATTCAGAGCTAAATCTGCATTAGGTAAACATTTTGGCTGCAGTGGAGCCCCACCTGTTTTCACATAACTGTGACTGAAAGGACAATGACACCCAAGATTTAAACATCTATATTATTTAGTTAAACATAGGCCTTCTAATCAAGTTTCCATGTCACCTTGAGTTTGCTAGTTTTCCTTTTCCCCTACTGTGCTTTCTTTTGATTTCTTCCTGCAGTCTGTAGGTGTGAATGTTTATTTTTTGCACTTTTTATATTCATTAATGACTAGAATGGCTTATATTTTAGGCAAAGCCTACAAATTAAAAATAATATTCTCTGAAATGATGCAAGTGGAGGTCATTTTTCAGTTAATTTCTCATTGCCATCTACTGTATATGTTGGAAAACTGCAGTGTGGGAAATGCATTGCATTTCAGCAGTGTAAGACAACTCTTTTCCCAGTGACTTGCCCTATGTTGAATAAAAAATCCACTGAGCTTTCAGTAGGCTATACCATGTAAATTCCATTCTTTGTGGAGGAATCGGTATTTCTTAAACAGATGACAATATCTGATGGTACTCAATAGTCCAGAAGGAAAGAACATTAGATTTTAGTTAGTTTGTATTTAGGCCGGATTAAAAGTAGATGTGTACTTTGGGAGAAAAAGAGTACCTCACTTTACTTATTCTGGCCCTAAAGAGTAAACTCTTTTGTTTCTTAGTGGATATGTCAGAACAACAACAACAAAAAAACCTAGTGGTATTAAGATACAGAAACTTGGGATAATTTGATATTTCTTTTATTTGAGGAATTATTTTCTGATTCTTTTAAATTGGCTTTTATCTCAGTAGATGATGTCTGGTGTATACAGACACTAAGTATCTTCAATATTAAGTGTTGGTTGGGATAAAATTTACCCAAAGTTGTGAAATTATTAACTTGAAAAGAAAATGTCAAGATTCTGTCTGTCAGGAACAGAATAAAATATCACACAGGTTACCTCTGCATGACTAGGGCTTTTTTTTCTTCATTCAGTAAATGTTCTAAGACCTCATTTGCTCAACATTATTCAACCACTGCATAGGAAGAAAGAATGATAAAGTAATTCATAACTCTTCTGTGGTGTCCATTGTTACCATGTTTCAGTGCTTTGCAAACATGATTTAACCCACTGTTACAGATCCTGGTATTCTGGGGTTTGGAATGGTGCTGTGGGCAGCTGATGATTCTGTGATTATACTATCTCTTCTTTTGTCTTCAAGGGCAAATATGTGTCCACATTACTTCTTCAAATGATAGCAGAACTTCACTTAAGAAAATGAGGAACTGGTTTCTGTCACTTTACCCTTTTTTTCCATCTCCTCAACTTTCTTCTTTCCAGTATCTTTCACTCCCTGTTCAAAAAGGCTATTTTCTTTTGGCTGATTTCCCTCAAGTTGTATTCCTGCTGTAGCACACATGGAGCATAAGCGATTTCAGCCTAAATATGATGATGTTAAAACACCCCTGAAAGCTAGCTTAGGAAGGCTGTTGTGAATCGGTAGCAGGTGACATTGGTAGTGATGCCTGCAGCATGCAGTTTGCAAAGTAAATTTTCTTTCATTGAGTGTGTGTTTTTAAGATTTCTTAACAATTTGTGCATTTCTTTGGCAGTTTCACTATCCAAAATTTTTAACCTGACTGAAAGCCCCAGAAAATGAGTTACCACTGGGGAATAATTTCTGGACTGAATCCTTTGTTTGCTTGATTGTTGGATTTTTGCAGTCACTGTTTATGTGTAGTTTAATGTGTAGTGTAAATTGGGAGTGAATGATGAGAAATCCGTGGGTCTGTGCAGGACAGAAGTTGTTCTGCCAGAGAGGGCTCCTCCAGAAACTTACATCTGACATCTTTCTCTTGAACTGATCTGACTAGTTAATCATCAAGTACCTCTGTCATCTTTCCACTGTTATTAGTTTCCTGGTGTCTGCCATTGTTCAGTGATATGAATTGAATGTAATAACTTTTCTACCACATGGATGAAATGCTGCCACATGTGGGATCTGTGACAGAACTGCAGCCACAGAAGAATGATACACAAGTGTTCAACATTTAGCTCCTAAAAAAAGAAATGAAAGGAAAGAAAACATTAAAAGGTGTATTTATCAAGCTCTGCTCTTATCCCAGGACACCAGTGTGACTTTACTGCTAGCAGTGAAAGTTCTGCATATGAAAATCCAGGGAAGAGAAGCAGACAAACCTGTAAGCCCTATTATTCAGTAATCATCAACAGAAGAAAAAATGTTTTAAAGAAGATAGTAAACATTCTGATATCTCTAAAATAATAATTTGTATGAGAAAACACTGAAGACTTCTGAGGGAATTACACTATGCAATAAAGCAGCAGATGGTTGCCTTTTTCCCTTTTATTAAATGTTTTAAATTTTAATCCTTGCTGCCCTCATGTGGATGTATACTGTGTTCTTTCTCTGTCTGCTGAAACTAGCAATGGGCAGATTTTGTTAGAAGAGCAATACATACAACAGTATTTATACAGCAAAATAAGGACAATTCAGAGACTGTCTGAGCCAAGGATCTTGAGCAACATGGCTGGGAGTCTCTGAGAAAATGTTTGCTGCACTTTTGTTCTGGGGAATAAGGAGTGCCCTGAATATTAGAGTTTAGGTAGCAGATTCCTATATGGAGAAAGCTGCCTTTGCAGCTGACAGAAGGTGATGAGGCTCCTTCTGAATCAGGTAACGTGTATCTCAGATTGACCAGGTAGTTCCATCCAGAAGGAACATGCAGTAATTCCAAACAGTGTTCAGCTCAGGGTATGAGACAAAACAGAGAACTGAACACAAGTCTCTAATATACCAGCATGCACCAGCTGTGGGAGGAACATGGTAAAAATGGTACAAAAACAACAAAAAAGGGAGAAAAATAATGCATCGAGTCAAATTAAATAATTATATTCATAGCCATTGCTCTGGTGTACAGCCAATCACTTTGTTCATAAGCATCAATAATGTGTTTTCAGGAATTCATGTTGGAATTTCATTTTTACCTATACGTTATAGTACCATTACCTATGTGTTATTGTCTGTTAGAAGTTCTGGTACATTGTTACCTAATGGTAATGTTTCATTGCATAGTGTATTAGTACCTACCACAATGAAGTGATCCAAACAGAAGTTTAATGAGTAACGCTGTAAAGATACCAACTATTAGGATAAATTACTTTAAAAATGAGAACTTGATTCATTGGTAATTTATAAAGCAAATAGTAAAACTGGATTTTATAACATTGCAATAAAGGGTTTGAATTGATGACTTTGCCAATATTGCTTCTGTAAAATACCCTGTGCAGAAATGTGAGATACAGAATGATAGATAAGCTTTTAAGGCTTTTATTTGCTAGAGAATTGAACACCAAATCCAGCTTATTTTCAGGTCTTTCTTAGGACCTACACAGTTCAGTGTATATACACGACTTACAGAGTATTAAACAAATTCTGTAAATTACACGCAGAGTTGACTGATAATAAAAATTGAGAAGCCCTTTTTTAGACAGTGAGAAATTAAAAAATGCTTTTTGAGGAAAAGTTAGCTAGTTAGTATGCGAGGCAAAATGCTATCAAAATAGAATTAGGAATACAGCAACCTGAACAGTGCTCAGATAACCTGCTCTTTGCATCATTTATAGTTGCTCCCATTGCTGTTAACAGCAAAGGCTTTCAACAGTAGGTTGTCTGCAGTCATAAAATAAATACTGAAGATGAGACCTGATGTGAAGGCCTATAACTTGGAAAGGAGAAGCAAGGTACGTGGCTATCTGCCAGATGACAAACAAGCTAGTTATCATTAGGAAGGATGTAATGTCACCTAAAGAGTGGCGCTGACTGTGGATCCCAGACAGATGCACTGGCCAATTTGCTCACTTGGGTGCTATTTCTGATCAGGAGGGTTTTATAGGCTAGGTGGGTCAGACTTAGTGTCTCAGATATTAGAACTTGCTACCCTGTGCAGTAATATTATAACCTGTTCTTGGTAGTGGTAAAACCTCTCTCTAAAGAGATAGAATCGTTTTGTTCTACCTCCTCATTTGCTTCTGACAGGAATTGCTTTCTGTGTGCAACAGCAGTTCTGGACTATAATACACTGCTGCTAAAAATCCACTCCTTTAAAACTGCCCCAGCAAAGCCAAGCAGGGCAGAGCCCTACTGCTTCCTAGGGAGAGAGAGTCTTGGGGTCAGGGCTCTTTCTCTCAGGAGCAGTGAGCATGGTGAGGCAGGGGGGAGGCCATGCAGGGCTCCCTGAAGGCAAGGTTCTTGACACCCAACCCATGGCACAGAGTGGAGGGAACTGCTGCCATCCCAGCACCAGAAAAGTGCCTTCTCTTGCAGCTGTCCTTGCCCTGCTGCCCTCCAGTTGGGAAACTGGGAGTTTGGCTCCCAGATCCTCTTTGAGGATCTACTTTCCATATCATAAACATCATGTTCTTCAAAAGACATCTGTAGCAAGATATTCAGAAGTTATTTCTGTTTGCTGTGCTTCTGCTGACAAAATAAACACTGTAATTGAAATCTGAATTTAATAAAAGTTCTCATGCATGGGGACTTCAGCAGCATACTTTGTTTGAACTTTCTAGTCTTTATAGTCTTTTTTTTTTTTTTTGCTAATCTCTAATCTTTGTTGCATTCTAACAATGTGGGAACTGATGGTAAGCCAAGAAATACCTTCTATATTCACTTTTCTGGTTAAAATGACAGTTGGAATTTGGGACTCTTACATTGCCAGTCATCCGGATTTTCTCTGAGTGGTTTAATACTGTTCTGAAAATAATGAAACTTACTCTGTACAACAAGGCACTTGGAAATACAGTGACCCACTATAGAGCTCACTAACAAAAGAGCAAATTACCAGGTATCAATAGCTCAGTGGTATTACTTCTGCACAGGCTGCTACTCCATGGCACAGGGAAAAGAAGGTAATTTGCCTTTTCTGTGCCTTGGGGCAAAAGCAAGTACCAGATGATAGCTGCAGAGCAGCACCACCACTGTAGTGTGTTTTTTTACAATGACATGTCAATCACAGACATCTATAGAATCACAGAATGATAGGGGCTGGAAAGGACCTCTGGAGATCATCTAGTCCAACCCTCCTGCCAAGGCAGATTGAGAAGGTCACACAGGAATGTGTCCAGGTGGGTTTTAACTGTCTCCAGAGACTGAGACTATGCCACCTCTCTGGGCATCCTGTAATCTACTAATAGTAAATCTAGTAATCTGTAAATCTAGTCCTGTTCATTTCTGTTCTAATGATATTGTAAGGGGAGCGTGCTGGCAATTTGATTTGATGCTTGTGCTACAGGAGCTACTTTGTAAGCATTAGACAGATACTAAGTGGGTTGTGTGCCATTTTATCTGTGCATCTCAAAGTTTTCAGAGGAAAAATAATGGATTCTTTAACTACCTTAAATTTACAGTATTGACTCTAGTTTTCTGGAGGAGGTCATAGAGAAAACTAAATGAGTCACTGACTGGAGTTTCTATTTCTTTTACTAATTGGTCTGTACAGCGAACAACCTCAGAAAGTAAGATCACTGAGCTAACAGGATAGCAAAACTCCAATAAAGCTCTTAATTGCATCTGCTCTTCTTCTGAGAATCAGTTTATCAGCAGCATTGATCACTCGATCCAAATTTTTTCCCCTCATCTACTCCTTCCAAGTATTTAAAATGTTTGGGTTAAATAGAAAATTTAAAGTGCAAGTTAGAATAGCACTGTAATGGCTTACAATATACCAGATAGTAGAATCATGTAATAAAATGTTGATACGGAAATTTCTATAATTCAAACCATCTTGTAATGCCACTTTGTGGCAGGTAGTCCTTCCCTTTGACCTCATTAGGTGTGCCTAGTCATTAGATACAGTGTTTATAAATATAGAGTTTTACCTTAAAAGCTGCTTTGATTAATGGTTGGTTGGACTGAGGCTTTACTGTGTAGGATTAACTAGATTTAAAAATGGCAAAATGCCATAGTAGCATTAATGACAGACTTTAATGAGAAGCAGAAGTAACTCCAAGAACCCTTATGATTTTAATATGGACTAAATTCATGTGCTTGTTACCTTAATGTCTTCCTTTTATTCCAATAATTCCTAGAGAATTTTAGCCTATATAGCATATTACAAATACATAATCTTAAGTATATAACACTATATTTTTAATGAATCATCAATGTTGATAATTTTAGAATCAGATTTATTCCATTTTATTATCAAATTGAGACAATGCTTTGTTCTGGGTTTGGGCCTTTTTAATTAAGAAACAATATAAAAGTAAGACAGTTACGGTTGGACTTGATGATTTTAAAGGTCTTTTCCAACCTAAATGATTCTATGATTCTATGAAAGGCAGATTGGCAAGTGTCCTGGTTTGAGTAAGAACAGAACTAATTCTGTTCACTGATTTTACTGTTCAGCTCAGTTCTTCTAACTAACTGCACTTTCTAATTCTCTCAATTAGTAATCTACTGATAATGCAGAAGAAAACTGCATTTTCACATTTTCATGTCATCTGCTACTTGAATTTCCTTGTACTACCTTCTTAAGTTCACTTAGTTCTCCTGAAAGTTTACAAAGTTGGCACATCTAGAGATTAATAACATTATTTTTAACATTGATCACATATTTCAGTATATGATAGTGCCGAGAAAACCCACACCATTCTCACTCCAGACAGTATTCAGTGTCTCCTTAAATCCTACTATACTTGATAGGATTTAAGCATATTCTTAAAAGGTAATTCATTGCTGAAATGAGGGCCTTTGTATCTAGCATTTTTTCAGTTCCATGGTATCTTGGCTTACATAATCAAATGGCACTGATTTATTATTATAACTGAACAGGAAAAAGCTTTCCCATCCTAGGAACAATTTTTTTTTCCTGCATTGATCCTGATTTCCCAATTTTAGTTATTTTCAGTGAACTTCCAATAGTAATAAATATGTAATGGAATTTTTTTGTTTCTGCTCAGTAATATGTTGTGAGAATTAGGCACAGCATACTAATAAGCAATAACAATTCTTCGCAGAGGTGGCACTGCTTCTGCTAAAGTACGTAGGATGACATCCAACCAAATACTTGGGCTGTAATGCCTAATTTCTCATTGAAATCATGGATATATTGGACTTGACTTAAATAGGGTTACTGAGGCAAACTTACACAAGGGTCTAGGGTGCATATCCAGCTTTCAGTGGGTTAGGAGTCTACGTACTCGTTTGGCTCCAGGCACCAGGCACTTGCATAACATTGCTTGTGTGAGTTACCCTGACAAAAAGAGGGACCTACACCAAACACGGTTATTCAAAACAGCAAAATTGTGCCTGTGGACATGTGATGACAGCTGGGGATCCTGCTTCCTCTTGTATCATATTGAAAACTGCTCATTACATTAGCCAGCATTACCTTGGCAGCTCCTATTGATAATTTCTGTGCCACTGAGCTTTTAAACTACAGTGTAATATCACTTCTATATTCTTTACTTAGTTGACTCATTGATGTTATTTGGTTCTCCTCTTTTTTTTTTATTTCTTTTCTTTTTCTTTTTTTTTTTTTTTTTAGGACGAAGGCCAACAAAAACAAAGGACAAGAAAAAGAAGAAAAAAAATTTGATGGAAAGGGCTCAGAAGCAGCACAGCATCTTTTTAGCAACAGACAAAACAAGCCAGTAAAGACTGGATTTTTTTTTTTTAATATATTTTTTTTGCAAAGTGCACAAAAGCTGCTATATGCTCCTGCCCATGGATGCACTACGATTCAGCTGCTTTGACAGTATTGGTGGCGAACTAACTTGTGGAAAAAAAAAATAAAAAGCCCACGAGCTTGTTTGTTTTATTTATATATTTTTTTATTTTATTTTTTCCTCTTATTTGTGACCTGAAGACTTCAAGGTCAGGAGTGCACTGAGTTGAATCAGTGGAAGTGGCACTGAAGTGCGTCAAAGATTGTGTCCTGAGTGCCTGGTTGACACATTGACATGGAAGGGAAGCAGGAAAGAAACCTATATATCACCATTAGGCGGACTTGTGCATATTTAAATAAGAAAAAAAAACAAACAAAGAAGAAGTCTTGGAGGTGTAGGTACTAATGCATTTATGGCCTTTGTTTCCTATATTTGTACATTGCAAGACTAAATGGATATGATTTCCCTACTTAGCGTTAATATACATTGTTCTCAGCACCTGCTACATTGAAACAGTTGTATAATAAAACTGCTTTAAGACAATATACCGCAGGAATTACTGCTTAGACTTTCAGAAGCACAGCAGACTCTATGTGTACATACAGAGTAATCTGTCTACTTATAAATGAACATATTTACTGTACAACTATGCATTTTTATGTATAATACGTTATACATGTTTAAAGTTATGTCCTGTTGGTTCTAGTAATATACGTTAAAATAATCCAGTAAATGTTTACTTTTTTGCTATGTTTTAAGAATCTTAAAGAGACAATAGTTACAAACTGGATTGTTTTTTCTCATTTGTAAAGCACATTCAAATGGCTAAACTACCTTGTGCTGACCCTCGCAATGGAGTGTCAGCTTTGACAATTAGCTAACAGACTAGTAAACTGCAGATCTTTTCTGCTATTGTGTACTCCTATCTCAGACCTGGTGTATTTTATCTCAGAAAAAGAAGTGTAGCTTTTTTTAAGATGAGGCACAATGATGATAGATGCTATGAGTGTCAGGAGAGAAATGATATGGAGAGTTCTTGATATCTAAGATTCTATATGTAGGTTTTTTTCAGATATAATGCACAATCTTTGGCTTCTGTTGTGATCCAGTCAGATACAGCAAACAAATACCTGAATAGGGCAGAAACAAAAGAAAAAGCTATGTGAGTTCAGTCATTCAAAAATGTATCAAACACAATCGTCCCAGTATTGCCAGTTATTTGTAGAAGTTTAGCAAATTTAATCTGCATCTGGTGTTTATTTTGTTTTTTTTTTTTCTTTCTTTTTCTTTTTTTGGTTTTGTTTTTTGAGCAGAGTGGTGGAGAGAAGTTAAAATAGCTCAGGATGAGTAATTTTGTAATGTGGCATTATTTGGCTTGCATTCAAGGAGATTTTTTTTTTTATATCTGCTGGGAAAAGCCCACAGTAAAATGGCTGTCCTTTATGCTGTCTCTTAAAGAAGGTATTCCAGTTCTAGGACTAAAACTTACAGGAAAAGGCAAAACAGACCCCAGACCCCTACAAAACTCTTTTTGACATAGACATTAGAAAAATCCCAGAAATTTCAGTTTTAGTTCTGTGGATTATATGCTTTACAGATAAACTAGGGAAATAAAGCATCTATCAGCATAAATATAACCATATTTAGCTAGGACAAGTTGTTGCTACAAAAATGTGCAGTTGTTAGGCACGTATGAATGTTCTGTGAAACTGCTTGTGGACTTAACCATGATGTTTTTCATTTTGAATATGTTCATATCTACCCAGAACATAATAATGTTAAGGACAGTAAGATGGTTCCGATCCCGGGCTTCTATTTTGGACATTAAACGCTCCCTTCAAAAAAACAATAAGAACTGTAGCTGCCTATTTGCTTACTGGTTATCAAATTTGGCTGTAAGTGCAGCGAATGACCTCATACAGTCCTTTTTGTAGTGGTTACAAATACTGTATTAGGCATGTCATGAAAACAATGCGACAAAATACAATAAAATGATGTCACAAGCTTCTGAGTAAAATAGTTTTGGTGCTTTTTAATTCAAAGAGTGTATTCCATTAGAATAGCGTACACATAGAAGAATTGGAGGAGGTGTGTGGATTTGTATTTTCTCCCTCTGGAGTGAAAAATGTGAGGGTTTTAAAAACAGCTATTTTGTTGATTATTTCATGTTTGAAGAGTCACTGTACATTAAATACACATTGATTTCTCTTGTCGCAGTCACCTGCATATTCCTTGAGTTTCCATGAGAGTGTAGATACAAGTAATCCTCAAGGTAAGAAGTGCCTTCGTGTGTAGTTTCTTCTTTGTTCTAGACATCAATTTTTATCCTGTCTTTGCATGATGGATCCTATCAATCTATTAATAGCACTGGGGTTTTTGTAGGATCATACTTCTCCTGAGGTTAGAAAGGACCCATCTTTGGACATAGGAAAAGCTTCTTTACTGAGAGAATGGTCAGTCTCTGGAATGGGCTCCCCAAGGAAGTGGTCCCGACACCATGCCTGTCACAGTTCAAGAAGCATCTGGATGATGCTCTTAGTCAGAATTTTTTTTTTCAAGGTAGTCCTGTGAGGAGCAGGAAGTGGGACTCAATAATCCTTATGGGTCACTTCCAACTAGATATATTCTATGATTCTGTGAAATCTTGACAGATTATGTAGTCCCAATCTCTGCTTGAAATAGGGCTAACCTCCAACTTATATAAAATCTGCCTGAGATGGAGGATTTTGCAGCCTTTCTAGTCTGCGTCACCATGTTTGACCACCTTCACATGGATTTTTATTGTTGTGATTTGTGTACATTGACCCTAGTCCTTTTGCTCTGCAATACTGAGCAGAGCTGAGATGAAGACTGCTGCTGGATTTCTCTTTAGCCAGATTTCTCTTTAGCCTCCTCTTTTCCATGTGAAACACCTGCAGTGTCTTTTAGCTGGTCTTTGGATGTTTTGTGCTCCAGCCCTCTTAAGCTATTTTAGTGACCCTCCAGTGGACTTACTCAATTCCTTTCATACTGAGTACCCCAAACCAGGCATAGTACCCAAGTGGTGGCCTCCTGAGTAGAGGGGGTCCACCCTTTCCCAGCCTATTTTTTTTTGGTTCTGAAGATGGTGTCTCACAATGGGATACTTCTGGGATGCTTGGAGAACTGGGTGCTGCTCAGAGAGGTCTGGTTTACACTACTGCTTCAGAATCTCCAAACAGGTACCGTTTCTTGGTAAAATGAAGAGAAAAAGCTGAATATCATGAAAACAGCCTGTGTCCACTCTGCCTCTTACTTTAAGTTTGATCAGAAGCAGGCTTGTAAAGGTGGTCTTTTCTGGTAAGCAACTGACCAGGCACAGGTGCCACCTTTTTCCCCTTTCAGAGCTGCCATTACTTTTTGAATCTCATTGTCTCTCAATCGGTGAAAAGATTCAGAGTAGTGGAGCTTCTGTGTTCACAATATTTTTATGTCCTTAGTTTAATGATTAGCTATTGGAAATTTGTTTAAATCTAGAAAAGATTAAAGTTACTAGGATAAAGAACTTTCAATGCTGTAATAATTGGTTAAAAAAAGTTTTACATCATTATGATGTTCAAAAAGATCTTTTTTGAAAGCAAATATTCCTTTATATCTTACTCATCTGTCCCAGAAGAGACAATTGCAAAGCTCCACTCTGCATTTAATATCTCTCCATCCTCAACATGCCTTGCCTTATTCTGACCTACTTGCATCTGTCTCATTAAATGAAAAAAAAAAAAACAACCCCACAACTAAAAAAACCCACTACTTCCCCCCCCCCAAAACCCCCCAAACCAAACACAAACCAAAAAAGAAAAACACCAAAAAAACCCACCACCCCCCCCCCCCCCCCCAAAAAAAAAAAAACACCCCACAAAAAAAAACCAACAAAAACAAAAACCAAAACAAAGGAAAGATGCAGTTTGAAAAAAAATTATTGGTCGAGAGGTTT
>JANIJG010010028.1:14067-27799 GCA_024611175.1 Megaceryle torquata | reverse complement strand
TGAGACATCTCTTTAGTCCATCCACAAATCTTCTTTAACTCTTAGATGTCTCAAGACAGACAACAGATATCCTGAGTACCTAAGTACATCACTTATCTCCTGTATTGTTCGAGACAAGCACTAGACACCCTGAATGTCACACAGGTTTTGGTCAACAGGCTTTGCAGAATAGGCAGTTTTGGGTATTCCATTCACACAAGCTGCCTGCATTTAGTTTCTATCATATTAGATGTTTTTAATCAAACCACATGACCAAGAGGAGGCTCTGCAGACTCCCCCACAGTTACACATAGATAACTAAAGATGTTCAAAGTTATATAAATAAGGTGGTTAGGTTTCCTCTGTATTCATTGTGAATGCAAGTTTATCACAACAGCACTAAAGACTTATTTCTGAGTTGGTGCTATCACACTTCCTTTATTGACTACAGAAGGAACAAAGACAAACAGACCACCTAATGTTTAGATACGATAAAATGAGACAAAATATAGACCATGTCAGGGACTATCAAAACTCTTGTAGGTGTTGAGAGTTCATCAGAAGGAAGTAAAGAGGTAAAGAATGACCTGATTGTACCACAAGATGAGAAAAACATTAATTCTGGCCTACAAACTTTTTGTTGTTTTCTTCAACTGAAATACAAGAAAGGTTCCTGCTCCATCCCAGATGTGACAGCATGCTCCCTGAATGGAGCTTGAAATGAACATGAGTCCCTTTGTAGTGAGACAGTGTGAATCAGCCCAATACATTGTTAGTGTCAATCAGATTCAAGATCTGCTGTAGGAACTGGAAAGTATAAATGTGATTGTACAAAGCACTGATGAGAACACGTTTTTCATTAACCTGTGCTCAAAATGGATAATTCAAACAGCAGTGAGAAAATAAGAAAGTTATTAGAATAGTCACAAGAATGGGTATTCTGACTCACTGGAAGACTTTAAGAGATGACAGTTTGTTAAAGTATACAGAGGGGATGATAACAGACAAACCTAAATATATTTGTGCTGAAAATTAGATTTCTAATCATCTGAACAAGAACAGGATCAAGAAAAGTAATCAGTTTAAAGTAAGACTTTGTCGTCTTGTAAACAGAATCATACAAAATAAGACTGGAACTGAGAATGAGAATTCACCCAACTAATGCCCAGACACCAGGGGAAGAACAGCAATACTCATGACAGATTTTATCCTATTTTTAAAAAACAACTCAAATTATTAAAACTGTACCAGCTTCCATTAGAGTCTATCATGTTGTTTACTAGATTTTATTTTTATATTTTTTTCCTAATGTCCTGGTTTGAGTGATAATGGAACTAATTCTGTTCAGTGATTTTATTTTTCATCTCAATTCTTCTAATTAATAGCACTGACTGGAGTCAGCAGCCTGTATTCACAGGCAGTGTCTGCTTCTAGCAGACATGTTTAGAATTAGTGCCAAGGATTGGTGTGCCAGACCAAGGCCACTGCTGGATCTTGTGTACCACACTGGTGGGGTGCAGAAAGTAAAAGGCCACACCTGCAGGAAAGAGTGGGCAGGACAGGTGACTCTAATCAGACAACGAGGTATTCCATCCCATATATGTCATATTCAGTATACAGATGAGGGATCACGAGTGCCTCGCCTCTCTTGGTCCACTTTGCCAGCTTTGCTTGGTAAGCTTGGCTTATGTCCTCTCCCAGTTTTTTCCTTGGAGTATCCAAGGAGGACTTTGTCCATTCTGCCTTTGATCCTGACCTGTGTGTTCCTGAATCTGGTACCAGAATCCATCTTCTGAACACAAATCCCATCTGCTGCCCAGCCCAGTCTTGGACTTTACCAGTGCCTGCTCCACAGAATGAGTGGTGACAGTGACAAAATTGACATCAGAGGGGGTTGGGTTCAATACTGGTTTTGTAAATATTTGTATATATTCCATTGTTATTATTATTTTCATTTTCATTAAATCTGTTCTAGTTTCCTTTTCTAATCACGTCTCTCTCCTTTATTCCCTTTCTCTTCCCCTTTGGGAGGGAGGGGGCATAACAGAGAGCGTCTGTTATAGGTCTATGGGTCTGGCTTGACCCTAAACTGTGACACCAAAAAAAATCTTGGTGTTATTAATTGTTGTGTTATTTGTCTTGATAAGAAAGTCATTATTATTGCCTTTTTTATGGCAGCCTTCCGTAGACCTCTTGTCATGTGCTGTAACAAGCTCTGTCTTTTCTAAACCAGTAGAAACCTAATTCTTTCTGCCTTTCTTATATTTAGTTCAGTTTTGTATAAACTTTTATTAGGTACCTTATAACACAATTTCCTGTTGTAGCTTGCAGGCTTGAGCTGATGACACCAGAGTTTTAATCCAGTATGAAATCCTTAAACTCAGATACGCCTTATCTTCACTTTTTCATATTTACTTGATTTTTTTAATCACATCTACCCTATTTGGCTTCTTTTTTTTTTTTTTTTTTTTTTCACATTTGAACAATGTAATTTATGAAATAATATCATTTAACCTCACATTTATCTCCTGGGCGTCTGTTCTGTAACAGAAGTTTCAAAGCAAAATTACTTGATCTGGTAACCAGGACCATTTTCTCAGATATAGTAATCAGTAAAGAGCATGACCACTGATAAACACCTATTTTGTTTTACCACATTGGTAAGTAACATCTACAATCTTTGGTCTCTGATTTCCTCAAGAGCCCAGGACAAGAAAGTGGAAATATTGGATCATTTTCTAAGGTTCACTCTCTAAATCTGCTTCAAATCATGGAAATTCCACATTTGAGAATTAGCTGCAGAATTTGTTTAACACTACTTTCCTTTTAAATTGAGGGAACTGTAGCTCCAACTTCCAGCAAAAGCCAAATTCCCAATGAATTTATTATCAATCTTGTAAGTCTACTAGTCAAAAGCTACATCACTGCGATGATAAAGTACAGAGGTTTTCATTTAGACATAGCTCTTCAGATGATTCTACACTTCTATGTTGTTATTGAAAGGTCATTTATCTTAGAGCTAAACATGGACTAAAATAAGGTTTCTAGTTTCAAGGACATAAAACACAATGAATTCCTTAACAAAACCATTGTCTTCAAATAATTTCTTACTGTTTGGGGTTTTTTTTCCTACATGTCTCATCTTACAATTTTTGAGTGCACATTTGCAACATTATAAATGAGATTAAAAACAAACAGCAAAATATATAAAAAAGAATAATCCAACATATAGATAAATATTTCTCTGTGGTATTTAACTGAAATGAAGTATGCTTGGTTTCATTTTATTTTCCACTGTCCCCAATTTTACTGCTCTTTAATACTAAGCTGTATCTTCTTCTACTAGGTATCTCACTAGAGTAGCAACTCATCATTTACTGAAATTATAGTCTATGTTGGGAGTACCTTATGTTTATTTGTTCCAGGCACACAAGAACTACTCGTTAATATGCCCATGAGTCTGTGAACTTGAAAGCAGTGAAGTAGGAACAGATTGTTAGGGCTTAAAGTCTGCTGCTGGTCTAAATGAAGAACTATTTATTATTGTTCTGAGGCAAGGAGATGCAAGAAAGAAACTGACTGTAAAAATGAAAAAAATCTCCTCTTGATAATTTGAATGTCTTGGAATGATGTGACATCTTGTAGTGCTACAGTTTAGACCACTGTTTTCACTTGAATGATTCCTGAGTGTTAACCAGAGTAAATCTGACCACATCTAGTTTAAAATTTGAATTTTAACAATCACATTGACAATAAATTCTCATAGTATCTTTTAGATGACAGCAAGAAGTACTTCAAAGATACAACACTATTATTAGCAAATGCTTTAGTTTTCTATAAATATTAAACTATTGCATTAAACTCATGCAAAGAAAACAAGTAAATAAGCAAAAAGCTTGTGCTGAAGAAATTTTAAAGATCCCCATAAGATTGCATTTCAGGTTATTATAGGAAGAACAATCATCTTTCTTCTGTGAATGGAAAGCAAAAGGCACTTCTAGCATGATGTCTAAACCCCTTTGGTGTAATTATCGTCATTACTCCTTGTTTATAATGTATTTTTTTACCCAAAGACAGAATTAAAAAGCACTTCTTTAGAAAGAAAGGCAATTAGGATCATACCATCACAAGAAAATTCAGGTTAGAAGGGTCCTCAAGAGGTCTTGAGTCCAACATCCTGCTCAGAGCAGGGTCAACTCTGAGGTCAGACCAAGATGTTTAGAGATTTGGCCAGTTGGATCTTTTATACCTCCAAGGATGAAGCCTACATAACCTCTGTAGGTACCTTGACTACCTTCATGAGTCTCATTTCCAGTCAGGACCTCTCCTCTTTCAAGTTATGCCCTCATCCTGCCACCAAGCCTAGCTCCCTCCTCTCAGTGGCCTCCCTCAAAGTCTCTGGGGCACAGTTGTTAGTCTGAATTCAGTCCCTGGAAAAATCTTTGAGTGATTTCCCTTGGGGAAATCTGGGTATATGAAAGAGAAGACTTTGGGACTAGTCCAAAGATAAAGGGTAAACTAGATGTAGACAGTCTGATTGTCTTACCTAGGTCTGTGGAGAAAGGGAGACCACATAGTCACTGACTGACTATAGCAGCTTCCTATCCCTGCATCTTAGGACATTATGGTGTGGATGGGAGAACAACCAGATGGGTAAAAGATGGGATGAATGAGGGTAGTGGTTAGGGAGTTCAATTGTTTATGTGTGTTCATATTTGTAGAGGTCATGTCATAAATTAAATATATTGTGTGAAAGAAATGATGAAATGCACTGTGGGCCTGCTGTAGCCCCAGCACAGTAGGACAGTTCTCTCTTAGGGGCTGAGCAGTATTGGTCACTTGGAGATGATTGAAGCTGGTTAAAGCTAGTTGGAGATGATTTAACAAAATTTAACAGGAAGATTTGAATTTTCATTTCTGGATATCTTTAGAGAGATCAGTGACATTTGCATTAGAGCTATTAATTGGTATTTCTTCAGTCTTTAATTTTTCTGCCATGCCACCATTCCATTTAAAAAGCTATTAGAAGCTTGTTATTAACAAGCTGCGTTCCATTCCTATATCTGAAAAACCTAAAACAACTGGAAGATTAAAAAAATCCATTCTTTAAATCAGAAGACTAGAAAACCTTCCCAGAAAAAGAGCTCTCTAAAGCCTCTTCAGCTTTTTTCTTGGATCCTGAATGGACTCACATCTTCCTGAATCCACAGTAGCTGTGTGACAGTATAAAGAATGGTGAACACAGTTATCTGGATCCTTGGGTAGCCTCACCTACCTTGTCTAGAACTTAAAGAACATTCCTCATCTGTAGGAAGCATATGTTCCATCCATTTTGGTTCAGGTTTTACAGATTCCAGCTCTTCTTTGGCTTCTTTAACCTTCAGGTATGTGCAACGTGAGGGTACTAAGAACATTCTTTCATTACAAATTTACTCTATCAATAATTTATCTCTTTTTTTTCAAGTCAAGAGATTAATGTATCAGGCAGTGCAAGAGGTATAATTTCACTTGGTGGAATGTTCATCTGTGTCCAGGAGCATCTCTTTTCTAAATTAGACACTTATAATTTATCTTCTATAGATGTAACACATGATAGACAAATTGTTTCTGGTTTCATTTTATTTTATTGCTTTTTCTCTAGACAGTATTTTGAATTATTTTATGGTACAAAATTTTACAAAATCTGTTCTCCATCTAATGACTGGGGACAACAACTAACATCATATATTCCAAAGTTATTCATAATGAGATAGAATAGATATAATGTACAGCATTCTTGATAATTTCCAGTTTAAAATTCAAGATATTTAATGGGTAGTTCCCATTATCATTCTTGCATTTAGTTCTCATAACATTAAAGGGATTTGAACCACATTAATAGCCACTCTATTTGAAACAATATTCTTGTAAGCACCATCTTACATGCAAAGCTCTTACAGAAATAGAATATGATAAAATATTAACCTTTTATTGAGCTACCTACCTTTAGGGAACAACACTTCTAGAAGCAGACTCTGCCTGTGAAAACATGCTTCTAACCTCAGAAAGTGAAGTTAGTTAGAACTTAGCTGAAAAGTAAAATCACTGAACAGAATTAGTTAAGTTCTAACTCAAACCAGGACATATAGTCAGAGAAATGCAAGAATACCTTAATATGATCAAAATCCTATATGCCTTCTACTTTGGAAGTCATTGATTTCAGTTGTCAAAGAAATCTCAAGTATACAGTGAGGTGAGTCCCTCACACGGCCTTTACATCTCACTTTCATTTGCTATGAATTAACTTATTTTAGCACAGAGCACCGTGGCCTAAGAAACTGCTGTCATCCAGACATCATCTTTGAATGGTGTTTGGCTCTCTGAGCAACCAGCACAGAGTAACAGAGCATTTAAGTGTCATGGTGGAATTATAAACTGTCTCCACAGGAAGAAGAGTGAAAAACTGATGTGAGTGAAGCAGCTGTCAATTTCTAGGAACTCTACATGCTGACCATATTAACTGATGTTCCAAGAGTGAGACTCATAGTGCACAACAGAGAGAAAAATCAGATAAATTGATCCAGGCACTCATGTGAAAATTATGCTTTATGCAAGACAAAGAAAAAAAAAAAAAAGCAAGTGCTCAGTTAAATGCTCAAGCCCCAGGGATGGAAAAAGCTTGAACTTTGTGTGATGGGAAATGTTCAGAGGGCACCCTCACTGTATAATGAACAGGTTTGGTTTTTGGGTTTTTTTGTGTGTTTTTTTTGTTTGTTTGTTTGTTTGGGGTTTTTTTTTGTTTGTTTTGTTTTGTTTTGTTTTGTTTTGTTTTTAATCTTTCCAAATCTGAGAATGTATCCCACAGTACAGATGTTGAAAAATGTTACTTACTTCTTGGAACTCAGCAGTTAGATTTTGTTTGTTGCTGTTAAGAAATAAGCTGAAATATAATTTTATCATGGTCTTCACAAAATATGTTTATAGAGATAAAGGAAATATTTTTTCCTGAACAAGTTAATAAAGACATGCTACCACTGGAGTATTTTCATTGATTTCAGTAATACCAGAGCTGAGCCAGTGCTGAACAGCATTTGTGTAATTGCTCTATTCCCTCCCCAGAAAAAAAAGTGTTTTCCTGAAGGTATACTAAGCTTTTGAGGAATATTTTTAATGTACAACTAATATATAATACAATCATTAAAATGTGTATTTTAATGTGTATTAGCTGCTTTGAGAAAATAAATTCAGTAACCCCAGGGTTCTGTTTTCCAATCTCTTTATAACTCAGCTGAAGATCCAAAAACAAATGAAAACAAAAGTGGGGATGTAGCACTCCTGTAAGCTAGCTAACTATATGTACAGCTGCTCTAATGGAATTGCTTCTTCTACACATATGGTTTTTTTTTCTTCTGCAAGTTCCCATATATGTGTCTTCCTGGGCTATCCAGTTATGAGGTCACCCTGAAGCACACAGTTTTAACTGTTACATGGTTTTGCAGCCATTCTGCATGTTTTCAGTCTTGACAAAATAATTATTTTCAAGCTTATGATTGGGTATTAAGAGTAAAGTTGCTTAAAAGTAAAAATGTTTTCTTCAACATATTTTCTGAGTAATTTTTTGCAACTTTGAAGTGAGCACTGAAATTCAAATAATTGTTCTTACACAAAGTCTTTAAATTAGAGGTTCATGGAGAGAGCATAAATTTCATAATAGCTTAACAATTAAATAATCTCAGAATCAATCTAAACTTTAGTTAAATTAAGAATTAAAGTAAGAAAATTACATTTGGCAATATTAAATTGATAGAACTTTTTTTACAATTGCAATTGTTTTCTAAAAACTTGTTACACAGCAATGCTCAGAGTTTCAAAACCATTCCAACACTTCACTCATTAAACTAATTGGGACTAACAAAAGAGTGTGACTGGCTATGAGATTTTCTTTCCTATGTAATAATAACATCATAATTATATTAAAACACACATAGATAGCTGCCTATGGTGTTTCTTGTTCTTTCTTTCCATTCCTTTATTGGTTTATCTTTCTTTTTTTTTTTCTGAATATTTTACATTTAAGAAGCTTTCTGGTTGTATTTAATGTTCTTATAACAACTGTTTTCAAGCTGATTCTAAAGAGTATAGACTATATAATGTCATTAGTGTTTCTTTTTTTTCAACAGCTGTCTACTCCACAAGATCTCATAAAGATGCTTTCTTTCAACAAGCATTATTTGGATATTTTTTTAGTTTTCTGAGTCAACAAGATTTATATTTTCCTGTAAAACCCTTCTCCATCAGATGCCATTGTTGGGTTTGGTTTAGATCTTTAATGGTGCTTGTCATCATGGTATCTGAGTGTTTGGTAAATGTACATTGTTTTACTCACAGAACAGCACTTCCATTCTACAGATGCAAGTTAGGGCTATGTCCCAGACCTCAACAAAGGGCTCATTATTCAGATTCCATAAGGATTACTGCTTTCAGAGACACAGGAATTAAATATATTATTTAATCACTTTTCAAAAGCATTGTGCACAGGGTAAGAAATATGCTAAAGGCTTCCAGCAGAATTTGTTTTAAAGACTCTGGAATTGTAATGTGCAAAACAGTGCTGCAGGAAGAACAAATGGTTCTTTCAGTGTTTTTCATGTACATAGCTAAAAAATGGCAGGAGTCCACATGCTTTTTGGTTATTAGATCTAGTTACATTGAAAAAAAGGGAAAAAACCCAACAACAACAAAAAGAGAATGTGGCTTGAAAAACAACCTGTCTCTACAACAAACATTGCCTACAAGTCAGAGTTGATTACCAAGGCCAGGAATCTTTTCATTGCCTTTCTTGCAAACCATTTAACAACAGCAGAGCTATTGTACAGTCTAGCATCTATGGCATCTCCATCAATTCAACCAGTGAAACACAACAAAAAAATGTCTGTTGGATAGTAATGGCACATACATGGCCATTCTTTCCCCTCCTTGATTCTATGTTACCTCTAAAAAATTGTAGCTACCATGAAAATATGATACACACACTTAAATGTCTATATTTATCCTTCTTTATATATATATATATAATTTTTGTGACCAGGTATTCAGATGATAAAAAGTAAAAATATTTCCTCCAAAAATTAATTGCTCTGATATAAGCACTGAAATTCATAGGATCATAGAGTATCTCAAGTTGGAAGGGACTCAAAAGGATCATGAAGTCCAACTCCCTGCTTCTCACAGGACTATCTAAAAATAAAACATATTACTAAGAGCCTTGTCCAGATGCTCCTTGAACTCTGACAGGTTTGGTGCTGTGACTGCTTCCCAATATTTTTACCCTATTCATCCTTTGTCCTCAAAACTGCAAGTCATACACAAATATTATTAACCTTTTCATCCAGAGTCAATTTTCTATCCCTTGTACAAGTCAAATTCCTAAAGTATTTTTATATTTTAACTTTGGCCTTGAGAAATTTACATTGAACAAAGAAGGCTGGAACAATAACCACTGAATAATTTTAGATCAAATATGCAGAATTAGATTTACTTTTGTATTCATGCAAAAGTATCTGTGGAAATTTATACCTGCGCATTTATAAAAATGTGAAAGGGTTCATTTTAATAAAAAAGCAAATATTTATTTAAGTGAAAAACTAAATTCTGATACAGAATCAGAGGTCTTTCAATTTATTTTCTATAAATAAGTTATAAAGACATTAGCATGAGCAATTGCAATAAACCCCACATTTGAATATTTATATATATGCTTAATTAAATTTAATTCTCATTTCTCATTATTTTTAACATACCATCTATTTGTGAGAAACTCAAATATATGAAACAACTTTGTTCTTTGATCATAGCAACTAAATATAGTAAACAGTGATTACTGTTTCCAGAGGAGCCAAATAACCTTATACACTACAAGTTGTTGTAGTCTCTCCACAATACCTCAGATCAAACAACAAACTTGCCAAGACACCAAGTCAGGTCTGTAAATGAGTAGGATTATCCCCTGTAAGAGTCATCATATGCCTTTCCCTCTTAGTGTGCCATACTAGATCAAGAGTCAGGTGGGTCTGATTAGTCTTGACTAACCTCTTGTCAGGACACTATATCCTTTTCATAACTGCAGCTCTGGAGACTGTTTTGGATTCAGATTGGATAAGGTTAATTTTCACTAGAAGCCAGGAAGGGGGGGATGGGTCAAGTCTCTACCGTTCAAGGTTCCACACCATACTGATTTCATGCCCAATACATAAAGAAGGGTGCTGAAACCCTGATACAGTTCCAGGCCTCAGCCTCGTGTGGTCATGTTTGGTTCATTAGGTCTTGTTCTCTTCTTATGTATTTTTAATTTTATTTATCAATACTGTTGCTCTTTTTGTTACTTTTTTTGTTGTGCTGTTGCATTAAAACTACCTCATCTCAGCCTGTGGGATTTTTGTACCTTTTCTCCTTCCTGGGAGGGGTGTGTGTGGGATTTGGGTGTTTGTGGTGTGGCTACTGTGGCTGGCTCTAAACTACAACAGAGACAATGAAGGAACCTTTGATCTCTTTCCAGAAGCCACAGATCTCCAGCATAATGCCCCTTAGGAGTCTCCATGGACTTTTCTTCTCAGTGTATAGTCTCTCACTGTGTTCCTTCCCTGAACTGTATGGTTCAGGCTCTTGCCTCTGCAAGAGAGTAGATCACATTAGTCAGCTGTTTTCCCCCCTTGGGACTATGCTATTCATCCACGTCCTCCCACAGTTCCTATTCCTGGTGATTGTGCTCAGTCAGACCACAGCTCACCTCCTTCATGTGAGACCATCATTGCCTCCGCACCACGCATAGGCACTTGCCTGCCCTCTAGTCCAAAGCCTGGACAATGTCATCATTTCTTCAGAGCTCTGACAGGGTCCTTGACTTCAGATGCCAAGGACATCATCAGACAGTAATGGAAGAACAAGGGGGTTGGGTTTTTTTTTATTCAAAAGTTGTTACGGGCAAAAGGGAATACATGATATTTATGGAACCAGGATTTATTGTTACTCTAATTGCTGTTTTCACAGTACAATAAAAAATAAAATCAACAGCTATTTCTAGTCCAGTTACAAGGACAGTAACAGTCATATACAAATCAATAACACATTTAAAATTGTTCTGCAATACCCCTTCCCATAACCTTTCTCTTTTAATTTGGTGTTGTGGTTGCCTTTCCAATGTCCTCCAGGGACACAGGCTGAAAGTTTCAGACTTTCCCCGGGTGAATATACCTGTTGGAATGGGAGGATACAACTTGATGCCCTGTGGTCTTCCTCCACCTGGAGGAGTAGGGTGCCTATGGCAGGTGCAACCTTGTCTTCTCAAGGCTCCCCTTGGGGTTGTGGAGGTGCACTTCCCTTCACCTTGACATAGAGGCTTTCCTCCCCCACCTCTGGGGTGTGCCAGAACATCATTCCTGACTGGCTGGTTGTGCTGACTAAGACAGTAGCAGTTATGTGAGCATGGCAGTTCCAACAAGCTCCGATCATCCAAAGCTGCCCCCTTCTCCATGAGACAGAGCTTCCCTGCTCCTCTGGGGCTGTGCCACTGGGGGGAAGGGGAACGAGGACAGGAGATGCATACATTACTTCTAAAGAAAAGACAACATAATTTTTTAAAAAAACAATCCTTGTAAAACTCTTAATTTGTGTTTCTGAGAAATTTCTAAATGTATATATGAAACTGCAAAAATCTTGCTGTAGTTTATTTGATGTTTAGTTTGTTTATAAGAAAGGATCTGAAAAATGTCAAAAAACATACTTTTTGTTATTGTTTTTGTTATTGTTTTATCAAGTAAACTTTTTTTTTTTAATCAACCAATACTTTTTCTCTTATCTCAAAAAACTTATTCTTTAGAGAAGACTTGGATATTGAGCTGTAATTGTACCTGGAGTCCTATGATGATTCATTTAATTTTATGACTCAGATGTACTTTTCCTTAGACAGTTTTCCTCTTTTGGGTAACAGGTTGGCCTCTTTTCAATTGCCATCAATCAAGAAGGTGATAGCAAAGTTATGTTAAAATATAAATGTCACCATCTTCAGTGAAAAAAACTGAAAGATTTTGTGGTTCATTCAGTGATCCAGTTTTTCTTGCTGAGTCTTAATGCTCCTTTCATAATGCTCTTCTTTTTTAATATGACTTTGCATTCACTGGAGGTGGCAGTAAAAAAAAAAAAAAAAGAAAAAAGAAAAGAAAAAGAAATTAAATGAAATCTGGAAGTCATAGAATATTACTACAATCAAGCTTTTTTGAAAAGAGGAGTCCATTATATGAGGATATTCCTCTACAGAAACAGCTTTCAAACCAATAGTGATTTGATTTTGCACTTCTCACTGCACATAACACTGTGGTTCCCAGTGTCTTACACTAGAACTAAGGAGCAGAGCTGTGTAAAACATTCTTCTCACACCTTAAATTTATTGAAAAGGAGTTTGATTTTGATCTTTATGATGTTGTTCAAATTCCTGCAATGAAAAGAAAAAATCATATAGACAGTAATTTTATCATCCCAGATTATGGTATCAAGGCACATGCTTTACCACTGAACCCAGTAGGATTCCCTGGATTTGTACACATATAGCAACAGTCTCCTGATCTCAGATAGTGGTGAAAAGAAACTACTGACTGTTTTTTTGTTTTCTAAAGGAAAGAAACCACATATATAAGTCAGATAATAAATGTAGTAGTGTAGCTTAAAAACATGAGCTATTGGAAAAATCTGGAGCTGAATGCAATTTACCTCAGTAGGTAACCACACAGTATGATACTGGACCTCATCAAAATGGAAATATCATAGGGCATGGTATTAACTTAAAGTAAATAAGTAGAATAAGTAATCTGAAGACAATACATAAAATAAGTGATTGCTGGAGATACTTAGGAATTGTAGTCTTAGTTCCAGAAAACAATCTGGATCTTTAACTTCAGTATAGCAAGAGTTTGACCCTTATCAAGTAAGAATATGTAACAAAACTAATGAAGCTCATGCCTTTTTTTACATATGGAAACTATCCAACTAATTATTTGCTCAGATTTCCCATTTCACAATGATACAGAAAAGTTTATTAATAGTAGCAGTGATTTTACCTAACCGTGATCATCTAAGAGATCAATGGCTATTCTGGGCTCATCATCCTGACAGAGAAATTGATACAGATGCCTGTAATAGTGATTCAACTGCTTGAGCTAAGTGAAGAACTGACTTTCAGAGCTCAGTTGTTCTGTAAAAACAGAATGACCAATTAGATCTTGACAGCTAATTAGCTTTTAGGTGGCCAACATTTTTGAAATTTATCCCACCTTCTTTTACTATAGTTCAATACAGAATGTGGTTCAGAACCCACAAGTTCTTTGTATATGAGGTATCAATCCATGTGGAACTCTGATCCTGCTAAGTTGATGTGTGAGGAACACTGACCTGAACAAGCAGACCTTGATAAGTGTTGTGAGTTGATTACACAAATTGAGGGGAGTCAAAGTCAATTAAAAATTTAAGTGTTTATTTAGCAAGTGACAGCAAGCAAAACAGCGCTGGGCGGCCGGGGAGTCTCGCTCCGCCAACGGCGCGCCCGGGTCTACGGTCGTTCTGACTTCTTATAGAGTTCCACCGTACATATTACAATGTTCAATTTACACTTATACATATTCATCACCGATCTCCGCTTCACATGCAGGTGAGGTTTCCTCCCCTCTGGGCAGGCGCAGTGATTTTGGTGGTGGGCTTCAGGGGTCTTGAGGATGAAGTAAAAACG
>JANIJG010010028.1:3930-13967 GCA_024611175.1 Megaceryle torquata | reverse complement strand
CCATTAGCATAAGACTGCCCTTTCCAGGAAATATAATGAATATGTATGTTTAGCCTGCATATAAACTAGGTACCTAGGTTGCATTAGCACGCACATTTGGAGGAGTGATCCCCTGTGTGTCCAGTGCTGCAATAAATAATATCTGCTACATTGTTATTGAGATTATCTCAGATTCCTTGCCCAGCCGAACCTAGCCTCCCACTTTGGTGAGGAGTGTTAGAAAGCAAGGGGGCTTGGAAACTCCGACCTTTAAATCAACAGCCATGCAAGGAAGAAATTAACTCAGGAAAAAACACCATCCCACCTTCCCAGAACTTACCTCTTCCTATAGTTAAATTCCTTATCTGTAAGGAGCAGGCCTCACCTCGAGCCGGGGGGGAGATGGGTCGTTGCCACATTTCACACCTTCCCCCTCCAGGCAGTCCTTTCTTATTCTCCATACAGGTCACAATGTTATCTCATCACCACTCAAGTTTTGAGACATTAGTCCTTTAAGGCTCCTAGAATAGGGTGGGGAGAGTGATTGAGGGACTATGTGGTACTTAGTTGCCAGCCAGAATCAAACCTTTATGGTTTGATCAAGCCCTCTTTGGTGCCCAATATAGGGCTTGAAGAGTTCAAGATAACAACAGATTTGATTGGAACGGTCTAGATAGAATTTATAGCTGTTATTGCTGTTTAGCTATCAATCATCAGGTTCCTGTGCTTGCCTCACTGTCCATTAAGAGTCTAGTGCTCTTTAGAAGTCGCTTTTTGATTTCACTGCTGTACTGCTGATCAATTCACTCTGAAGTATCTGGGAACATTTTGAGAACAGCAATAGCTCGTGTGTTGGTTGTGGGATTCAGTCTGGACAGAGTGGCAGTGGGGAGAAGTATCAGAATGCAGCTTTTGGGGGGAGCATCTGTGTTGTGAGTTGATTACACAAATTGAGGGGAGTAAAAGTCAATTAAAAATTTAAGTGTTTATTTAGCAAGCGACAGCAAGCAAAACAGTGCTGGGTGGCCGGGGAGTCTCGCTCCGCCAACAGCACGCCCGGGTCTACGGTCGTTCTGAGGTCTTATAGAGTTCCACCGTACATATTACAATATTCAATTTACACTTATACATATTAATCACCGATCTCCGCTTCACATGCAGATGAGGTTTCCTCCCCTCTGGGCAGGCGCAGTAATTTTGGTGGTGGGCCTCAGGGGTCTTGAGGATGAAGTAAAAACGTCTTCCTCACAGCCAAACTATTGACCCCAGTCTCTGGTGCATGCTCAGTAGGTGTTGCTCTCTCCCACTCATTCTTTCTTCTTCTTATCTAACCCCATGGTTAGCAGCACATTCTCAGCACATCTCCCTTTTGGCCTTACTCATTGTTCCAGACAGACCAGCCCCCTTGGGCAGAAACCCAGTGGCTACAGGACCCATCTCCAGCAGGCAATCACAGCACAATGCACCCCATAGCAATTACAAAGCAAACACTTAACAGGAAGTAGAACACAATTGTGGCCAGGGCTGCTTCACAAAACAAACAGCAAGGCTCTAGACACTCTATATTTGGTACACTTCAAAATCCTATTGCAAATACAACTACACAGTTTATCCCGATCAGCAAATTATCTTTAGTTGTTTATTACAAGAAGCAGCCTTGCAGTTAGAACAAGGGACAAAATATGCCAGCTAAGGTAGAAGTGAAGTATATTGCAGGATAAGCAGCTTTGTCCCCTTGCCAAGTTTTCACATGTGCTGCTACCAGGCAAAGGATAATAAAATACAAGGTCTCTGCAACCACAGATTCCACTGGTGGAAAGAGTTAATGCTACCCTTCCCCCACTTTTGAATGCAAGGAATGGTGGTTATCGCCTCTTTATGCTTTGTGTGCAAATTAGTACCACATCAAGCAACACCCCTCGTAGCATGGATAAAAAAGAACTTGAGTACACTTGCAGGTGTGTATCCAACACTGAAGGTCCACAAGGAACGGACGAGGTGAGACATTGCTGGAACCCTGGGTGGTGATCCTGGACTTTGCTTAATCTTTCACTCTCATCTCCTCTCCTCTTTCTCTCCTCTTTACCTTCTCTTTCCTTTAAGTACATCTTATATAGTTTTAGTAGTTGCTATAGTTCAGGGAATTAAGAATTAAACTTTTTTAATATTATGGACCTATAATGTAAGTCTCCTTAATTTGATCCAAGCAAATCACTGAACTTCCATCACTTTCTTCTTCCCCCTCACTTCAATTGAGTGGGTCATGACAGTCAAACCAGTAGGATTTAGGGTTTTCACTTCTACCTGGGTAGATGTAACGAGTATAGGATCAAGACTTAAAAACTTGATCTGTTAACCTCAGTGAATTTAAGAAATCAGAAGGGAGAATAAAATGAAGAAAGAAAATGGCATTTGTTATTATAATCTCATGGCAATATAGAAGAGGAAAGTTATTAGTCACACAGTCAGCTACTAGAATTCTGATATGCAAAATGAAAGCAAATGTTTTTCATATGTTTGCAATATCCCATCCTCTGAAATAGTATATAAATCTATGTTGCTGGAGAATTTACTGATAAATTTAACTTGATAATATTTTTAATCAGCACGTCTCGTAGGAGTCCTGTGTATATGTTGATGTCCATTCAAATTAAATATCCCAAAAAAGAAGTTTGAGATGGTCAATGAAAACTAATATTTTTGCTTATAAAACATTCCAAGCCATTGTACTTGCAACAAACCTTTAATTTTCAATAATAAGGCATGTAAAATTTTATCTAAAAAGAGACAAGAAGGATTAATATTATGTTCCCTTCTCCACTTAAATAGAATGCAATTAATATATTAGTCTTAACTGGGTTTCTGTTATTTCATGGAAAAGCTTGCTCTGTCAAAATTTGACAACAAATTCAAGAACTATTGAGGCATAAATGCCTCTGTATTCTCTTATCTTTCACCATTAGACATATTATCAGTAATCAATTTATGGACATGAATTACAGTCATGTGAATGCATTGCATAAAAGAAAACAAAATAGAAAGAACTCATGTTTTCAATGTTGTTGATCTAAGTATTTAGAGATATGGTCTGTTTATTTTTTCACTGTTGGAGGCAACAATTAAAACTAAGGTCTGTCTACAAACTGAACTATCAGAAGTATTTAGAAAGAGTAAAAAGGAGGACTGTGGGAACTACTGACTAGTCAGACTCACCTCTGTGCCTGATAATATAATGGAACAGATACTCCTGGAAGACATGTCAAGAAATATGAAAGACAGGGAGGATATTAGAGACAGCCAACATGGTTTCATCAAGCGCAAGCTGTGCATGACTAGTCTTCGTGGTCTTCTATGATGGAGTGACTGCATCAGTGGACAATGCAATGGCTAAAGATGTCTTCTACCTAGAATTCTGTAAAGTATTTGATACGGTCCCTCACAACATCCTTCTCTCTAAATTAGAGAGATATGGGTTTGGTGGATGGACTGGTAGATAGATGAGGAATTGGCTGTATGGCTGTATCCAAAGAATTACAGTCACAGCTCAATGTCCATGGGGAAACCAGGAATGAGGGCTGTCCCACAGCAATCTGCATTGGGACCGATACTATTAAATATCTTCATCAGTGACACAAACAAGGAGATTGAGTGCACCCTCGGCAAGCCTGAAAATGGCACCAAGCTGAGTGGTGCACTTGATTCACTACAGAGAAATCCCCAATGTCAGAAGAGACTGGAGTATGAATGGATTGAGAGCAGCCCTGTGGAAAAGGACTTGGGAGTACTGGTGGAGGGAAAATTGAAGAAGAACCAGCAATGTGCACTGGCATCTCAGAAACCACATCATATCCTGGGCTTCATAAAAAGAATGGCTAATAGGTTGAGGGAGGTGATTCTTCCCCTCTGCTCTCATAAGACAACAGCAGGAGTGTTGTATCTAGCCCTGGGTCCCCCAGTACGGGAAAGACATGGACCTGTTAGAGTTGGTCCAGAGGAGGCCCATGAAAAAGATCAGAGAGCTGGAACAGCTCTCCTATGGAGAGAGGCTGAGAGAGTTGAGGTTCCACCTGAAGAAGAGAAGGCTCCAGGGACATTTTATTGTGGCCTTTCAATACTTAAGGGGACTTATAAGAAAGATACAGAGAGATTTTACCAATGTCTCTAGTGATCAAAGAAGGGGCCATGGTTTTAAACTAAGACATTTTGATTAGAAACAAGGAAGACTTTTTTTTTTTTTTTTTTTTTTTTGTGATGAGGGTGGTGAGATATTGGAACAGGTTGCCCAGAGAAGCTGTGGATGCCTCATCACTGGAAATTTTCAAAGTCAGGATGGATATGGCTTTGAGCAGTGAAAGATGTCCCTGCCCATGACAGAGGGGTAGATTAGATGATTAAATATTTCTTCTAACCCAAACCATTCTGTGATTCTGTGAAGTTTAAGTCACCCAAAGTGCAGTTATTTGAAGCTTTCTGTAATAAAGCTTTTTAAACTAAATCCTTGCTTTAGTACAGACTTTTATCTCCTTGGAAATTCTACTTCAGTGAAGAAACAAACTTGTGTTACACACAAAAGTTTCTGGGTAAAAGCACGTCCACTAATGTGTTTGGATTCCATATACATAAATAAATACAAAAGGTAGGCTCTATGGCTGTTGCTACAGAGATTTGAATTATCTTGCTTATTCATTTTAATTGACCTAAAGTTTCAGACCTACAACCAAATTTCTTTATGTCATCTAAACTGTGATAACTGTCATGTGTCTGTTCCTAGAAAATGCAAAGTAATACAGTATTGTTTAGCTGTCATTCAAAATCATTTATCAGGACAATTAGAGTATTCACATAAGCATACACACTTTAAAAATATTTTTATACTTCGCCATATGCCATTGAAATTATCTAAATGAGAAGGACATGCAGTAAATTGGTATTACTAGACTAGACTAAAAGTTTTCCTGATAAAGAAACAATTTTCCTGTGTTAGAAATACTTAATTTGCTTTGGGTTGTGTTTGGTTTTTTTTTTTTTTTTGTTTGGTTGTTTGTTTGGGTTTTTTAATATAAATATTGTCCCCATTCTCATTTAAGATTTTTTTATAAAAATACATTATTCATAAAATACAATGTAAGGGAAAATTAGGAGTTTATATTAATCAAGCATTATAAATATTTAATCACAAATATATTCTTTACTTTTTAACCATGATCTAAAATAATTGGTCTACATTACACATAAAAAGTGGTTTGCTAAAAAGATTCAGAAACAATAAGAAAGAATATTGGAACAATCCTAACTTTCTTTCACAATACATTTTCATAATTTCTTAGCTAAAAATTCTCTTGTAGCACTTTCTTTTTTGTTGAAAAATTTGCTTTCACAAAAAAATAAATTTAATAGACTCCTTATTTAGGATTAAAAAAAAAAAAAAAGCCCTTTCAGCTCTTGCTAGAATGAGCTTTGGCATCTGTAACCCCTAACTGTACTGGGCAGATGGTAACACCACAGGACAGGGTAGGAAGCCAAGTCTATAGTGAAGTGACAACATCTTTTACTTCGTGTTATGTGATCACCTCACTCTGAGACACTCTGGAGATTCCTTCCTGTAAAATGTTCTTAGTATCTGTGGTTCTTTGAATCAGAAGCTGGAATTCATAATGGAAAAGAAACAACTTTTATTAAGGGTAGCTGAATCTGGATGACTTCAGGACTCAGAGGATTTCTCCATCCCAGCCCACTACAGTAGAAAGTGAGAGTCAAACTGAGTAGACTTTAAGGCACAGCAGGTTAGTCCATCACAGCAGAATGGATGCATATGTTTCTGTACTTCTAGGTGCAGCCAGTGGTGAGGCTGGGGATGTATTCCTGATAAGCACACATACATATGCATGCCTGCACAGCAATCATGTCAAGTCCCACAAATAACACAGAACAAAACCTTTACCAGCACCCATGTAAACACAGATAGCACTCTCACAGACATGAACAATGGGGGCCAAAGTTATGCTTTTGTTACCCTCATTTTCTTGATCCATATGCACATCCACATTCATACATCTCTCAGATACTAAAATAAACTATCTTAAAGTTTGTCCAGTATCTATGCTCAGACCATAGGCCCCTTATGCAGTCACTATCTCTCACCATGTCATTCATGTTTGACAGGATTGACACATCCAAGTTTGTGTCTATCCAGTAGCTGGTCTCCAGACCACGGTGTCCTCCAGTTTCCCCAGTCCCTGGTTTCCCTCAGGGCAGCTGGACCCTTTGTTTGGAGGTGTCTCTTCAGATGATGGTAGCTGCAGTTCATATCCTACTCCTTGGATAATCCACCTTGAAGTTTGCTAGCTGTTACACACACACACACAAAGCATGAGGCTCAGCCATCCAGAAAAAAAAGATATATGAAATAGGATTCAATAAGAGGACAAGACAGATTATGTCAATCAAACACATCTGTCAAACAGGAATACTAATCATACCCTGCTTACAGTCAACCCATTCCTTTTAGTGTTTTTTTCCCATGGTTGTTCTTCCCAGTTCCACATTAATCAATCCTTTTTCCTGCCTTTGATCCTTACCTGAGACATTCCATTTTCAGTTTTGTACAGTGACAAAATTAATTTCCTCACTGCATTTCATAATAAATTCTTTAGCCCTTTAGGCAGTAATCCCATTTACTTTGCATGGTGTTTCAAAGATATGCTTGCATTCCTTGACCCTTTGGTGAGCTTCACACCAGTAATAATGGTCTAATCATTGCCCTTTGATGGTTTTAAGAGTAGCTTGTGCTGTTCCTAGGGTTCATGATCTGTCATGGTTTATCTGATCCTAGCTGGATCTCTGTGATTAGCTTTTAGCCACAAAACCTAGCATTTCCTATAGGGAGACAAGTTACAATGAATTCACACAGAAATATACTTCATAGCATCATAGAATCATAGAATGTTAGGGGTTGGAAGGGACCTCTGGAGGTCATCAAGTCCAGCCCCACTGTCAGTGCAGGAACACCTAGGACATACCACACAGGAACAGATCCAGGTGGGTCTTGAAAGTCTCTAGAGAAGGAGACCACAACCTCTCTGGGAAGCCTCTTCAAGTGCTCTGTCACTCTCCCAGTAAAGAAGATTTTCCTCATGTTGAGGTGGAACTTCCTGTGTTTCACCTTACTACCATTACCTCTCATCCTATTACAGGGCACCACAGAAAAGAGACTGGCCCCTTCTACTTGACACCCACCCTTCAGTTATTTGTAAACATTAATAAGATCCCCTCTCAGTCTTCTCTTTTCTATTCTAAGCAGCCCCGGGGATTTCAGCCTTTCCTCATAAGAGAGATGTTCCAGTCCCTTCATCATCTTTGTAGCTCTCCATTAGACTCTCCCTAGTATTTCTCTGTCTCTCTGGAACTGTGGAGACCAGAACTGAACACAATACTCCAGATGTGATCTCACTAGTGCAGAGTAGAGGGGGAGGAGAACCTTCCTCGACCTGCTGGCCACACTCTTTATGCACCTCAGGATACCATTGGCCTTCCCGGCCACAAGGGCACATGGATAACTTATTGTCCACCAGGACACCAAGGTCCCTCCTCATGGGGCCACTTTCCAGTGGGTCTACCCCTAACCTGTACCAGTACATGGTGTTGTTCCTTCCCAGGTGTAGGACTCTATACTTATCCTTGCTGAATTTCATTAAGTTTGCCTCTGCCCAGCCCTCCAGTGTGTCCAGATCTCACTGGATGGCAGCACAGACTTTGGGTGTGTCAGGTATTCCTCCCAATTTAGTATCATCTGCAAACTTACTGAGAGTACACTCTATCCCTTCATCGACGTCACTGATGAAAATGTTGAATGAAACTAGACCCAGAACTGACCCCTGGGGTCATGTTGAAGCAATACCTGAGACACTGTGGAGATGCCTTTAAGTACAGTGGTCTATGATTGCCATACCTTCAATCACAAGTTAGAATTCACAGCAGATAAGAAATAATTGCTCTTCATAAAATGCATTTCATACTGGAAGTGAGCACAGTGAGCCAAGATTGGTGTGTTTAGTGATGATAAATCTTACCAATGAAGACTTGAAGCAGAAATCATGTACAGGTAGTCCAGACAAATCACAAGAAGTCTGTGTGATTCCATGAAAAGAAGATGTTGGAAGATTCTATACTTCTGTGCAAGTAAATTCCTGATTGCACTGTAGGACTACCAAGCAGTTCTGAGAATTAAAATACATAACTGTAGGATTGTGTTGAGACTGTTATGATTTGTATCCTTGTGCAAAGAAAGCAGAGAGCTATATATTTAACCATACATAAGTGAGAAAAGAGAGGAGCCATCCACTGATCTGAGCACATAAGGCATGTCTTTTGTAAAAAGTAGAAATTAATGTTTACCAAGAACTATATTTATATTTAAAAACTGATAAAGAATATTTCTGTGATTCTGACAGAATCCTGAGTAGCAGTCCCTGTACTGTAGTAGCTAACAATAAACTTAAGAGAATTTAAAGTCAAAGATTTGTGTCTATACTCCTTTTGCTATGAGGGATGTGTTTTTGTTAAGTCACTGATTAAGGCTAATCAGAACAAACAGAGAAAACAGGGAGGATCAAAGGAACAGTGACAGCTGAGAAACCCTAGCAACCCACTCAGTGCAAAGGCAGCTCCTTGAATTAGCTTCTCACTCAGACGATTAAAGAAGAAGGATTAGGTCATTGTCCTTGATGTGAAACCTGTCAAGTTAACTAAACTAAGTCTCTGGGTACCCACAGAAACTAAAGGGCATTATTGCCTCAAGAGATATAGGTTCATTGTGGTTTAAGAGGAAATTGACAGTGTGAAGGCTAAATGGACCTTGACACCAAAACTCTTTGATCACAGATACATGAAATTTTTGAAAATTACACAGTCCCTCAATTCCACAGGGGTGATGGCAAAGTTCCTAAGAAAAATCAAGGGAGTCAGTGAGATGGATCCAGCCATGGGGTGCACTGTCCTTGAGCCAGGCCAGAGGTCCCATGGGTGTCTCGAGTGCTCCTGAAATCTCTTTATCTTTAATCTTACTCTTCTGCCCCTGATAACTCTTCTTGAGTCACCCTGGGCACCATCAGGGCAAGGATGTGGCAAAGAAGAACTAGTTCCTGACAGGCCTCTTCTACATCACCTAGAACCTAACAACTGGCTGTCACTGTCACTTGTACTCACAATACGCTTATCTAGGGGATTCTTTGGAGTCTTCAAATTTACAGTGATTGCCAGGTTGTTTAAGGTCAAGGTATGCCTGTATTCTTATAACTAGGTTACTCCCTTATCTGATAGGGTTAGGTAAGGCTCATATGCTAACACTTCTCTCAGAGAGGCCCAGCTGCCATACCACATATACTAACTATGACATGTGGGCGTGGCACATAAGTTTTATATTGCTAAAATTTAACATGGAACATTTTAGGGATGTTTATATGATACATATTTGTCTATATCATATACTTTATAGTCTATTTAACTATATGCAATGCATATATTTACATGCACAATGTAAAGCATATAAAATATCTATAATTTATATAAATTATATAAATGGCTATTTTAAGATACTTATTAATAGCTAACATCCATTATTACTATTAGACATTACAGCTGTGACATTCATCTCTTCATATGGAGTTCGTTGCATGTAGGCAGCTTCATTATTTACATTATTTTATGGAGGTGACAGTCCTAGCAGTATACCCTTCTGTCCTACTTTTATCTATTTTAATCAGCTATAAGTTGTTCTTTTCTGTGTGATAGGATACTGATGGGAAATGCCCAGCCTGGCTCTTTTTGGTCAAATCTTATAAATAGATGTTTCCTGTTCATGACATAGCAGTCATTTCTGCAGAAAAGTACTGAATAGTACAGAAATACATAGAATATGTAGAATAACTAGAACTGATTAATTCTTGAAACCTATATAATTTAATATAAAATTGATTTTTCCATAGGGATACAAGGAAATAAACTCTTTTTTAATTCAGAAGAATTATTACATAAGAAAAAATAAATTTTTTTTCTGTTAA
>JANIJG010010027.1:49079-62493 GCA_024611175.1 Megaceryle torquata | reverse complement strand
TTATGTTTGTGTCGTTGTGTTGTTTGTTTTTTGTTGTGGGGGGGGGGGGGGGGGTGGGGGGGGTGTGTTTGGGGGGAGTGTCATTTTTTCACGTTATATACTCTCCCAAAATAAAGTTAATAGAAACAGTTAGCACAATTTTGGGACCTAAAGAAATGGAATGTTTGTGTTCTGTGACTTGAATTGACCCACATTAGTGTATTTGTCATTGAAACGGTTCTCAGCACAAGAAAATGCCAAAAGAGATCAATCTCGTCAATTATTCAGAGGTGGTATTTGGACTGAAAAGGCTAAAAGTGGCAAAAACAGAGGCTCACAGTGCAAACTGTTGCATTGGTGCAGTACTTTAAAGTGTGAATACTTTACAATAAAGCGTGGAGACTCTGGTGACTGCCTTTGTTTTGCTTTTACTTGTATAACATGCACCCTTAGCACTCCCCAAATATGGAAAATATGAACTGCTTCAACTTTTTAAATTGTGTTTCTTGCACAGCAGGAATGCAAACTTTCTCACCTAGATACCAATGATATTTTTCTGGGTTTAAATTATAACACTTGAGGGAAGTAGCCATCATAATACCCTAGCATGACTTTTCTATCTTCCTTATCCTGCTTCTGTAATTATGCTTTGGTGAAAGTATACTGTCCCAGTCCAGCACTATCATCCAATTTACAGTATGGCCACAGTGGTTTCCCTATCCTGTAGGTCACAGAATCACAGAATCATTTATATTGGAAGGCAGTTCTTGAGATCATGTAGTCCAATGCCCTTGTTCAAGCAGGGTCAGATAAAGCAGGTTTTCAAGACTGTCTCTAGTCAGGTTTTGAGTATCTCCATGGAAGGGCACTCCACAACCTCTCTGCACTGTAATCCAGAGTTTGACCACTCTCACAGTAAAAAAGTGTTTTCTTGTGTTCTGATATAATTTAATGTTTTTCAGTTTGTGTACATTCCCTTTTGTTCTGATACTGGGCACTAGTAAGAAGAGTCTGCTCCCCTCATCTTCAGTCCCTTCCATCATGCATTTATACATATTCACAAGATTGCTCCTGAGTTTTTACTTCTCCAGGGTGAATAGTCCTAACTGTCTCAGTCTCTTCTTATATGAAAAATGCTCAATCAATTATTGGAGCAACCACTGGAGATAAGCCACTCCATAGCTGGTACCTCCATGGGAGAAGGAACAGAACCATTTTATATGATAGGAAGACACCAGATCACATGCGTTGGTGGTCATGTGTGATTTCAGTCACCCTGATATTTGTTGGAAAGGCTACATAGTGAGGCATACTCAGTCCAGAAGGCTCTTGCAATGCCTCGATGATAACTTCCTGATGCAGGTGTTGGAAGTGCCAACAAGGAAGGGCATACTACTGGACCTTGTATTAACGAATAAAGTAGGCCTGTCAGGGGATGTGAAGGCAGCCTTGGTGGTAGTGATCAAGACATGGTAGAGTTTAGTATCATACAAGGAAGAAGCAAGACAATAAGTAAGATTGCAACCCTGGACTTCAGGAGGGCTAACACTGTCCTCTTCAAAGACCTACTTGGAGGAATCCCTTGGGCTAAGAGTCTAGAAGGTAAGGGGGCCAAGAAAGCTGGTTGATATTCAAACATCACTTCCTCCAAGCTCAAGATAGGTGCATTCCTTTGAGTAAAATGTCAAGTAAAGGAGGCAGGACACCAGCATGGATGAGGAAGGAGCTGCTAAAAAAATCAAGTGGAAAAATGAAGTTCATAGCATGTGGGAAAAGGGAAAATTGTCTCTTGGGACAATTATAGGAACACTGTCAGGGTTTGTAGAGATGCAACAAGGAAGGCCAAGGCCCTCTTTGAATTAACACATTATGCAGAATCCACAACTACAGAAGATGTTGGTATTCAGTTACAGAGGTGTGTGTCAATCTGTGCAATTTGGCGTTTGAATCATATCACACACCAAGTTTGGATACAGAAAAGCACAAGTGTCACCCTTCAACATTTATGTCAACTTAAGTGTGTATCTTCATGTTCTAAAGGAGCCCGTCTTGTTCACTCTGATTACTGGCATAGAAAAGGACAATAAGAAAAATGGAGGATAACAAGCACAACAGCAATTTCACCTAAATCAAATATGATTAAAAGAAAGCTGGAAATAAAATTAAAAAAAAAAAAAAAAAAAATCTATTGCTGTTATAGCATCAAGCTCTAGAACAGATTTATCTTGGGTAGGCAGGGAACAGGTCTGTTAGAACCAGTATAAAAAATTAGGATGCTGTTTACAAAAGGAATTGGGATTGCATGCGAGGTGGTTTCCCCAGACAGCAGGGAACTGTCTTGGAATCCCTTTCAGATTTGTTTTAACGCAGTTACTATTCTGCTGAACTTAGTGTGACAGGGTGTGAAAACATACAAAGACGCTTCCCCTTGTTACTTGTTACAGAGCCTTGACCAAGGCTCTACTTGCCACAATAATGAGTGGAATGAACTGCACATCAGATAAAAGCAGCACTATAATTTATTAAGTAAGAATAATGGTTTAGTTAATTAGTAGAATATAGTGAAGAATCAACTAAGTTAATAGAGATTCAACTGATGGCAAGGTCACTACATTACTTACTACAAGGCAATTAATCAAAGATAAGTGAACGTAACTAAAAACAGAGTGATTATGAGTAAACTTGTGTGCAACTAACAAAAGCAATATGATTCTAATATTTGTACTAATGAAACTATAAGCAATAGAATGATTTTGGGCTGAAAGTATTGATCTTTTTATGGGGATTGCAAATGGGGAAGAAAGAAGAGGATAAAGGAAGCCCTCCTGTTTGGTCACGACGTTCAGAACAGACACCCTTTCTCTCCCTAGGTGATCTCTAACCCTAGTCCCAGACCTGGTCAACGGTTTACGTCTACAGATATGGTGACAGGATAGAATATGAGGTTGAAATTTGTGTAGTAACTAGTGTAACATAGTACCTTAAAGTAAATGATAGTAACAATTCATTAACACTGATATATCAATACTAAAACAGAATAAAGACTTGATTAGGATAAATGCAATGATTTCTATAATATCTAAGAAGCAAATCATGTGCACACACAAGGAGATGTCTATATATACATACAGAAAGGTTAACCTGTGAATAAGATGGAATTATTCCACAGATTGAAAATAAATTTGGCAGCCTGTGATCTCCAGGATTTTTTGTAAAGTCCTGTAGATCAAAAATACTCACATATCCCTTTGTCTTAGTAGACAGTTGGTGTATCTCACTTCATCAGTCTTTAGCAGACGGATGGGATATCCTGACAGGGGTCCCAGTTTAGGGGGAGATGTGAGACTCAGGCCTGTTGAGATTCCGGAGGGCTCCAATGGGCCTCACTTAGGATCAGTATTTATAGGGTCATGTGATGATTGACTTTGGGCAAAACTAGGCTTTCCACTGTGACCAACAACAATATCCAGAGGGGGTGGTGTGGGGTGGTGTGGTGTGTGTGCTGTGCAGTCCCTTCTTGGCCTCCTCTATTTGGAGTATTCAGGAGAGAGTGATATGGTCAGGGAGAGACCCAGACACTATCACTGGAAACCAGGGTCTACCAAGTTTCCCACACTCCTGCTCTCATCAGGCCTCAGTAATCTCTATGAAAGAACAGCAACATCAGCTGAAAAACCACTTTAGGAGCCTCTTATAGTGCAGCCTGGCAGAGACCCTCTCTGCAAAGACACCTAGCGCAGGGTGTCCTGTACCACCACATGTAGTAACATCTGATTCACTGAAGATTGCTTCCTATAAAGGCATCATCTCAAAAACATCTGGAAATCGATATTTTTACACTTTTACAGTAGCTTTCAGAAGTAATCATCCTCAGCATTAAAATGTGTGTCTAATGTCCCATTTGAACTCGTCTTCCAGTCACACATACCAGGTGTTAATATGAATTTTTCACTCGGATTACTGAGCCCATTAGCACCAAAACTTAAAAAACCCCCTTAGAATAATCTCTTGTGTCTTTAATAACTGAAAGCAGTTGAGTAGTTACGGTCTTGCTTTCACAATACATTCACAGTGCTGTGTCCTGTACAACCATGTTGTAATATTCACGAATAAAACCAAGATAATCATTAACACTGTTTCTTGTGGTACACCCACAAATTCACTGGTAATCTCATAATCATTTACTGACCTATACTGACCTACTTAGCCTCTGAAATATGATGGAATGCAGCCTTCAGAAAGCTGAAGGCATATGCAAGATCATGTCTATAAAATAAGCTTCTACTTTCATAAATGATTAATTAATACTATAATTACAATAATATTCCAAGAGGCAATTGAAACCTGAGTCAGAGCATGAGAGTAAAATATTTTCTCACATTCCTATACTCCAAAATTTGAATTAAAACTAAGTATCCATTAAAATGAAAATGCATCTAATGACCCATGGGGAATTGCATAATAGAGGAAAAATGCATTGTTCTGTTACTCTCCACACTGTAAAGATTTGCAACACAGTGTTTCTTCTGGATTCATGAGCTATCCAAAGCATATTGTGTTCTGTGTCATGTGTGATATATTCTGTTGCTGAAGAATGTTTTAGTTGCAGTTTTTTTTGAAGAGTGAAATTATTTAATTAGTAGTTTTTGTTAGTTTTTCAGACTCAGTAGTCATTTTAACCAAAACTAAATATTTAAAAAATTGCAGTAGAGAAAACCTTAGCATTTTTGATAAATTTATAGCAAATCACTGTACTGAAAAAGTATATATCTTCCAGGAGTATTCTTGAAAACAAATAGCCCATCATACAGAAAATAGAAAGTTCAGGAAATGCCTGAATTATGTTCCTGATTCATTCTCTCACACACTTTGCTTTTCATTGTTGGGACTCTCATCTACACTTCAACTTACATCCAGCAAAATTTGATGCATTTCTATGCCTATTAATTAGTATGAAAGAAGAGAATATATTCCAAATTAGAAAAGACACTGGAACACAAAAAGGAATCTGAGAGACAACCACTTCTCTATGTAAAGCAAACTTCCAAAGAATTCCATTCCACAAGAAAGTTTGAAGAAAGTCATGTGTTAAGTACTTTCTCACAGCATTTACAGCCTTCAAGCATATTATTAAATTCAAATTAATTCTAAACACACAGCATTATGGTACAAAGTTATCCAAATAGCCACATATAGCCCTCCCCTACACAACAGTAACTTGTACTCCATGGTATTTCAGAAAACAGAGTAATTCATACAAAGATGTCTGATAATTAATAATAGTGAGTTCCATACTCTGTCCAACAAAATAATGGTATATATTAAAATGTAAAATAACCACTGCATTTAGATTTTATGTGGTTTGTCAAGATAGAAGACTGCTGAAAACCTGTCACATTAACAACAACAAAGTCTTTGACAGAACACTTAAAAAAATTGTTAAATGAATGCTGAAAATATATTAACCTACTGTGTGAATCCCAAAAGACAAATTTCAGACTGAAGTAAAATTGTAAAACATTTGTCATCCTGCACATAATATTGATTAAACTGACAGTTACTCTTGTTTTATCGGTGCTTTGGAAATTAGGAATTTGGAAGGAACAGACATTATGTTTCACTCTCTCCAAGACTTCATGTTACCATCAAATAATATCATGCTGTCAACCAACTATAATATGAAACAATTTCTTACTGTCAGCTCTTTGTTGGGAAGGGGGAGGAGGTGGCAAAGAGAACTTTTAGCTGTGTCTCACTGTTGATTGTTTTGGTTTATTTTCAATAGCTTGTGTTCAAGTTTTCACATAATTTATTATTATTCTATGCTTTTTAAAATCTACCACTTAAAATATCATCTGTACTTTTTAAAGGAACGATCTGAGCAATCTGCAATGAAACTCAGCTTCCCAAGCTATTTACTACAAAGTCAGTGGTTCCTTACATAAGTAATTTCTTATAAAATAAAAATAATAACAATAAAAAAAAGGACTTCTACTTATCACTCATCCAAAATTTTCTCATTTCTTTCATGTCCTTTTTATTTATCAGCAAAAATAAACACATAAATTCTTTTGGAAAGAAAAAGAACACTACTAGATGAGATTTACACCTGAAATCATGTTAGCTAACACATTTGACTTTAAAACAGACGAGCAGTATAAACATTCTTTAAGATAAAGAAATAAAAACAAATGGGGCTTGCTAAATTTTTATGATGGGTCTCTGATACCCTAATGCTTAACAAGGTACTCATTACATTAAAGAATATGTCATTTATTCAGATAAGCTTATTAATAGCTGATACAGGCTTGTACAGAATTTAGGTACCTAGATGCTAGTGTCTAAGTGCTTACAGAATATAAAAAGAGCTGTATGGGTTTAGAGCAAGGAAAGGTCCATTTGTGACCAGATGTAATTTTGACAACAATTAAAAGGAAGTCTAAAAGGGAAACATTGTACCTCCTCTGGGTATCACAGATTTTGGAAATTTGTGATTTTAGGGATTTCTTGTACAAGATGTTTAGAAGACCTTTGTGGACTTCAATTTATTTAATAGCATTTGAATCTATTTATTTTTTGTCTCTATAGAATTCCTTGCAGTCAGCTATATAACTTAAGCACATACATGTAAAAGGAAAGTACTTTTTTTGTTTGCTTTTAAACTTTTTGCTCAAATAGACTTGATGAAGCTCAGTTCTTGAATTGAGGGAAATAATATCCCATTCTCTCTTTCCATGCCACTGATGTCTTATGTGTCCATTACATCCTCTCCAGCAGTCATATTGCCCATTGCCAAAAAAAACCCTCAAAAGCACCCTCACCAACAAAACATCTCTCCTCACATGGAGGTAGGGGCCTTTCCCACATCTGCAATTATTATTCCATTATTATCCTTAGCAACAACTAAACAGAGTGCTCTGAAAATGCCATTCCAAGATTAATTTACTCCAGATGACCGAGGGAGAGAGAACACCACCAAGTAACCTCACCTTACATGCTTCTTCCAGTGAAAAGGAAACCTGAATTGCAGGATTTATATTTGATCTGGATGGAAGAGGATTCAGAATTCAGATCACTCAGCAGCGCATACACACAGTTCTGCAAGTTTGTCAATGATACAAAAGTGGGAGGTAACTGACATACCAGAGGGCTGTGCTACCATCCAGCGTGTCCTGTACAGGCTGGAGTGTTGGGCAGAGCTGAATTTAATGAGGTTCAACAAGAGCAAATGTAGAGTTCTGCATCTGGGGAGGAACAACCCCATAGCATCAACATAGGTTAGGGATAGATCTGCTGGAAAATGGCCCTGAGGAGAAGGATCTTGGAGCAAGTTAACCATGAGCCAACAATGTGCCCTTCTGACCAAGAAGATGAATGGTATCCTGGGGTGCATTAAGAAGAGTGTGGCCAGTAGGTCAAGGGAGGTCATCCTTGCCTTCTATTCTGCCCTGGTGAGGCCACATTTGGAATACTGTGTCCTGTTCTGGGCTCCCCAGTTCAAGAGAGTCAGGGAACTAAAGGGAGTCCAGCAGAGGACAATGAAGATGACTGGGAGACTGGAGCATCTCTCTTATGAGGAAAGGCTGAGAGAGCTGGAACTATTCAGTCTGGAGTAGACTGAGAGGAGACCTTATCAGTGTCTATAAATATCTAAAGGGTGGGAGAAAAGAGGGTGGAATTGGACTCTAAAGTGGTGCCCAGTGACAGGACAAGGGGAAATGGGCACAAGTTAGAACACAGGAGGTTCTATCTAAATATGAGGAAAAACTTCTTTACTGTGAGGGGTGATGGAGCTGCTCAGGGATGTTGTGGAGTCTCCTCTGGAGACTTTCAAGACCCACCTGGATGCAACCCTGTGTAATTTTCACAGGTCCCTTCCAACTATGATGATTCTGTGGTATTAACATTTTCAAATCCTAAATCAGTTGTTTTAATCAGATTTAGAATCTTAAATAATATTAGTTCTTTGGGATACAGTTTCTTAGGAAGAGTTCCTAATTATCATTCCAGCCTTATTAAACCAGGAAAAAAAAAAGTTAAACTGTTTTAATTCTGTATGGATAGAAGAGAATGACATAGACAGTGCAGAACAGTGTAGTAAATGGACTAAACTAGGTCCATTCAATGAACTAAATGTGGTACAATCATGCTATATGGCTTTGAGTTCTTTGTTTCCCCATCTTCATATCACAGACTAAACCCTCTTCAAAATAACTTTGGGATATTTGCATTTCAACTTAAATTTGCTAATTTGTCTCAGTGCAGGAACACAGGTTATACACATAGTATAACATAACTGCAAATTTTTGTCCTGTAAACACCACCAGGAAAAATCTCTGAGCTCAGGCTTGGACACATCATGCATTACAATATAACCAATGTTGGTTCTTTCTATATACTGCTTCACTTACAAAATAAAAAGCAAAACAAAAAACCCCATATATATTAAGAGTAGAAATAGGAGCAGGAATAACAGGCAATTTTCTCTCTTCTTACTAAGACAGACAGTACATAATAAAGATAATTTTATTTAAGATAAGCAAATTTTCTGCCAACATTCAATTCTACTGAAAAGCTGAAAGTGACAATAAACTCTGGCTGGTCTTGTCCCTTCTCAGTTTTAATTAAAAATAAAATGATACAGCAGTAGGGAGCATTCTGCATTTCATCATTGTATGGCAGCATCCATAATGTAAAAGTATCAAAAGTATCTATATATATTTAGTTTCTACGTCAAGCACTTTACAAAAATCTCTAAGGGGTACTGAATTGTTTGTGCATTTCCAAAATAGTCCAGACATGTCCAATGGCTCCTACAAAGGTTTTTACCAATTGTAAAATAACAATTTGCAATACATCTCTGCTATATCCTGATGGATATAATCTTAATTCTTAACATGATGGATACTGCAGATTAAGATGTGTATGCTGACGGATAGAACAGATTGAGAATGTAAAGAACTAAGATTATTTTAACATATGTTATTAAAATGCAATTTAGCTACCAAAAAGTAGTGGATTTTAATTTGGAAATTTACTCTACAGAATTCATTAACCTGTGCTGATATGTTTGAAATCTGTAATAAGAAAAACACAAGTGTTTAAAAACATACTTGCAAAACCCTTTATGTGGAAGCACTTTATAATACCAACTTCTATGAGGAAGTCATGATAATAAATTTCTAAGATTCACTTCAAATAAGAAAATAACCAAGTGTACTTCAGAATAAATTCTTAAATCAAAGCCTTCAAAAATTATAATAAAGTCCTAATTACTATAAAGTTTTAACCACTGGTAACAATATCACAACTCTTAATTTAGATTTTATCTAAATATAAGCAAAGTAGTAACAAGCACCAGGATGAACTCTGAGTAGGTTTTACAGTCAAAATAAATTGGCTTAAAGAAAACATTTGGACGTCTCTAAATACTGAGCTTCAGAATGCTAGCAGAGAAGTTTAGCATTATTTTTAGAGCTTGCTCTGTGTGTCAGTACATTGCTCATGTCTTTGTAATCAAAATGATCAGTATGTTCAGTAATTATGAAAACCACTAGGCTGATGGAAGATTGATTGGTTTTGGATACAATCTTGTTAGAGGTCCAATTCAGAGTATAAGTAAGTGTTTCATAATAGCTAATGATTTCCACTTTTGACAGCCTTCCCTTATGTGGAGAGATTATATGTACAGGTTGTTACCTTCTAAATATGTAGTTTAATTTGTGTGTGCTACACCACTTACTAACTCCACAGTTTGCTGATTATAGAACTGCACCATAGTAATGCAGTAAAATTTGCAGTTATACTCCTACATTGAGAGTTTGGCTTTTTAACCAGTAGATTAAAAAAAAAAAAAAAAGTTCCCTTTCTTATTTCTCTGAATATAAATTCACTAGCAGAATGTGGTTAGTTTACAAAGTCACCTATCTAGAAGCTACCGTTTAGTCACAATTTACAAGATTTATTGCATTCCTTTGAAACGATCTTCATTTCAATGATGTGAAGGTAAGTCCAAAATTATAGATGTTACTGATTAAACTGTGTTGGGTTTTTTTATTTTTTTTTTTATTTGGAGCAAGTAAGATCACAAATTTATATATACAAGTGCACATATATATGTGCATACCTACGCATACATATATACACATATAACCACACTGAAGACATTCCACCAGAGGGTTTTGAATTTGATCTGAATTGTAACTCTACCTAAAGAAAATAAAGAGCAAAAGAAGAATCACTACTGATAGAATAAATTCTACTGAGAATTTACAAATACAGAACATCACAGAACATCTGATTATTTTGTGGATATTACATTTTCCCTTTATTGGATGGTAATGAAATTTACAAAACAGTGTATCAGGTTGACTGATGAAACAGAATCATAAAATAATTCACGTAGAAAGAAACCTCTGGAGGTCTTCTAGTCCAACCCTTGCTCAATCATGGCTAATTTCAGACACAGGTTAGGAGGTCTTGTTGAGTCTAGCTTGGAATATTTCCACAGCCTCCCTGAGTAAACTGCTTCAATGAGTACTAGTATCAATGTGAAGAAATGTTCTTCACTTGGAAATTGCAACTTGGGACTTTTGCCCAATGTCATCTTGTTGTGCATGTTCAAGAAGAGAATGATGTTTTGTTTTCTACAACACCTGACAGGTAGCTGAAAACATTGAACCCTCTTAGCTTTCTTTTCTTCATGAATGTCCCCTCATGTTCTCTTCATACATTATGTTCTTCCTGCTTCAGCTTTATAGCTACTTCAATATGCACTTGTATTGAAATGCCACTAGCTGGAAAATGCATTCCAGTTAAAGCATCATGAGTTCTGGGTAGAATGGAATAACAATTTCTTTCAACCTGATGGCTAATACAGTGGAGCGTATGATTAGTCTTCATACAGATGCAACACAAAATTTCATCAGAATTAAAACTCGGAATAGTTTCAGTAGTGAGCCTACACAGTTAAAAACTGATAATGTTGACTAAAGCTGCACACCATTCAGATGGTCTATAGACTGTGTATTGCTCTCTATTTGTCAAAACAAAAATCTGTATAATCTTTTTATGAAATCAAAACTTATAGCAAAATAGTTAATGTAAGAAAAGATTAATATAAATTCTGTCATGTTTTACCTATATGAGAAATGTGAACATCGTTTAACCTTTAGAAGCATTCCAGAAAATGCAGAGCATCCTAGGAAAACAAAAGAAAACAAAACAAACAAACAAAACCACCACAAAACCAACACAAAAACAAAAAAACACCCTAAAAATACCTGAGATATGGTAAAAGACCATCCTTTACTCAGCTTGAATTTATTAACAGAAAGCTACATTACTTCGTGCTGATTAACAGCCTTATTAATATAAATTAAATATATGGGGAGGGTTGATACATCAGCACCTTCTTGGCACATATTGAAATTTAAGAGATGCTAAACTAAACAGGATACAATTGTATGAGTAACAGAAAAGATTATACATAACTCACAAATTTATACAAGTACATATGTGTGCATGCAGAAATGAATCCAAACCAAGATTAAGGCATTGCGATAATTAATTTACTTAATCTCTTTTTTTTTTCATTATAGTATTCTGTCATTTTTTCCTCTTTTATTCTATTTCAGTAATGTGAACAGTATCACTAAATGATCTTATGTTTTTTTCTGTTATACATCTGAAAACAAATATCTTTAAAACAAATGGTCCATTTTCAGATAAAGCAACAAAAAAGGTATGAATATTTTTTTGTTATTTTTTCCTACATATTTAATTCACTGTTCTATTTTCATTTTTTTCCTAATATCATCAATCCTTACATATTCACAGAAGGAATCAAACACCAAAAACTTCAAAAGAAAACTACCTTTGTCTTTAAGTCAATAAAATTTTCAGTAGAAATCTTTGAAGATAAAACAGCACCAGAACTATTAATATTGCAAAACAGATCATAATAACTGACCTGCATGGTTGAAAAATGGATACGATCCAAATAAGCTTCCAGGTGCAGTATAGAGAAATTCTCTGCTTACTTGTTTAATCTAAGTGGAGCAGTTCATGTCCATCTAAAATAGAAATTAACTCTCAATACCACTAAACAAATTAAAAAAAAATTGTAGGAAAGGAACTTGAAATAAAACTTGTAATTTTTTTTCTTTCCTCTAACCTTGTCTTAAAATGAGCAAAATTAAAGAAACTGCCTGACAGGTCTCAGATGGCAAATTAAAACTGGCCATTAGAGTTATCTCAGAGCTACCTTAACCTAAAGCATGCACAGGACTGCTTAATAGATGATCTTGCCATTAAAAACATTCTTACAATTTTATTTCATTTTATTTTTCATTATTTTCTCATTCCTTTTAAGGAAATTCTGATACGCTGCTTAAAGAGAGCTTATCCTGGTAAGTTAATATATTTTCCAATCAGTTACTACTATTTGTAATATTTCAATGGACTTAGAATACTTCAAAAACAAAATATGCTTGTAAAAAGATCTGTATCAACAACTAATATGTTTTCTGTACAGAAAGTAATTTTATTTAAATATGTATCTCTAGTACCTGAATTTTAGACTGCTACTATTAAAAATATTACATATAGTTAGGTAAACAACTGAATATTCCCTACTGCAATGGATTCTGCTGTTTTGAACTCGTAACCAGAAGTCTTAAACCTCTAATTCTGTGTAGGACACAGGAGTGGATTGACTATATTACCTGTAGGGAAATCTTTAATGAAAAACAACTGAAACAATTAATTCTTTAACCTTTGTGGTTTTTTGAAAATCAATTTCCTTACCCATGTGGCTGTTATAGCAGAATCATAAGGCTTTGCTCAACCCTACTGTGATAAGCAACTACATCAACTAAACATGTCTGCTGAAAGGGGTTGAAGGGTAGAGTATTTCTTTTACTAATGTTAGCAGTGCACAGCACTTCACCTTCTTAACAACTGTATTGCTGTGAAGCACAAAACATTGTTCTTACAATCTAAACAAGTATGCTCTGATAATTTATATCACTTTTTAATTTATTTTTAAAAGTTAACTAACATAAACAGAAATCACACCTTATCTCCTTAATTGAAATAGAAGCGATACATGAAAGTGTCACACATAACCTTAGTTTCACAAATGGAGAATAGTCCCTCTAATTCTGTTAATTTACCCATTTCTAGAAACACCTTGGAATACATCCCTGCCTTGCTGTGCCCTCAAAGAGAGAGTAAAAGGAATTCCCCTACACCCTCCAAAACACAGTTTTGTACATCAGTACATAAGAACATCAGTATTTATGTCAGAAGTTTCAGTGCACCTGTGAAACTTCCTGCATTTAGGAAGATCAATTTATTTTATCAGAGGTACACAATAACATGTCAGAATTAACAGAATATCAAAATAATAAATTAATATATTTAAATTAATATA